>VDFB02041414.1:0-17654 GCA_007258455.2 Sequoia sempervirens
TATCATTTCCCCAAACAAAATTATTTGAGTTGGTACATGTGTTCTTGTTAGACACCAAAAACAAGGATGACACTACAATCAATCAACCAACTATTAAGGAAGACTATCACTCTCATTGCCACTATGAGTGACTTGCATCAATATTAAACTCTCATACACTTTGTTGCATGTTAACTTGTATTCCCTCTAGAGCCTTTGCAATCTACTACAAATCGCTTGCATCCCTACTATAAGTGTTATTTTAGTTGTTGGAGGTGAACTTGTAACATGACCTCATTGGTCCACTTATGGATCATACCTCTCAAACCAAGAAGCTTCCAAGACCAAAAGAACAACAAACAAATTTAATATCCCTTCATCCAAACTAAGAGAAACTTATCTCCAAGTATGACTAAAAATGTATTATTCCCTTGTGGCATCAATGAGCCCTACCCAAATGGTTGGTGAATTTTGCTACTTTTGAATTTTTTTTTGACATTGTCCCAAATGTGTGGGTCTCCTTTGCTAGTTCCCTCTATGATATCCCTAATCATAATTCTACCAATAGCCCCACTCCTTATATCTCCTTTAATTTATCCACTTCTATCAAGAAAATTATTTTGAAGCTATGCAACAACAAAGTAGTTGATTATGAAGGTCTTCTAGTTGAATTTGTCAAAAAAGGTGTAGATTACCTTGCATTTTCCTTTGTCACACTCTTTAATGAGGTGGTATGTATATTTTCCTCAATCTTGGTCCCAACACATTGTTTACCTTATTCATAAGTTTGAGAAATTCTTTGTCCTTGGAAACCATAGGACCATTATGATTGGATATATATTTAAAACCAAACTATGTGCTACAATTTTGAACATGTAACTATCAAGATACTTGGAATGCAATAATATTAGAGCTAAGGAGTGGGAAATCTTAAATAATGTCTAACAAACTATTGACCACATATTTAAACTCCAATATATTATTGAGGAGGCCCATCATAAGTCTTCTAAAGTCTTCTGTTGTTTTTTAACTTAAAAAATTCCTTTGAATTGGTTATTAGATACTTTCATTTCTAGAAGTTAGGAGATATCAATATCCCAGACTCTCTTATTACTATTGTTTAGAGGCTTTATGAGACCATTATTGGGTAGTTATGTATTGATCATTATCTCTCTAACTTTTTTATGAGTTTCATTGGGGTTAAGGAAGGATGACCTCTCTCACCAACCATTTTTAGCATTTACATTGATGAGTTAGAGGAATTTATTTGGCAACATGCCCATTTATATGATGTTTTCATTTTACATGAGGTGGTTAAATTTATTATTCTTTTTTCCAATGATGTTTTTCATACTTTTCCAAGGGATTACAAAAAAAATTGACACCTTTGACTATTTTTGTGAACTTTGATAGCTTTTGGTCAACCTTAGGAAAACTAAGGTCACACTTTTTAATATCTCTAGGTGCTTTCTCTAAATTCTAGTTTTTGTACAAAGAGAAACTTGTAGAAATCCCAATAGCCTACACATACTTAGTGGTCCAATTTTTTGGTCCACCCTTTTATCATGAATTCTACCTCTCATACACACCTTTATAAGGGGTATGCCTCTTTTATGTCTTGGGCCATTACTATTTTTAGATTCACTTATAGGGTCACCCCTCCAAATTATTCCTTTTTTATGCAATCATCAATCCTACAATTTTATATGGTTTAATGGTTTTGGAACCTGGATTGGGGTTTTTTAAATGGAACCATATTCAGAGGGGAAAAAATCTCATGTTGTAATAGGCAATCCATTACAAATAGATAGTTCCTCAATGCATCATTCAAGCTAAATTTGCTACCCATCTACTACACCTTGAGACTATCTTCAATCTTACTTTCTACATGCATAGACTTTGATCCATGGGGGCCTCAACTTATATTCATGAGAGATATCCATTTTAGCACTTTACTCCTTCGAGAGGATTGCATCACTTGTCTCACTACTTCCCTAGTCCCAACCAAATTCCAAGACTATTGGTATTTGGAAACCAAGTTGCCTCTTCTTTCTATTGGAATATCTATTGATAGGTTAATCCCTTTAATTTACTCATTGTATGCCCCCCCATGGATCCTTCCCATAGAG
Organism: Sequoia sempervirens; assembly: GCA_007258455.2. Taxonomy (NCBI): domain Eukaryota; kingdom Viridiplantae; phylum Streptophyta; class Pinopsida; order Cupressales; family Cupressaceae; genus Sequoia; species Sequoia sempervirens. The sequence goes on from VDFB02041414.1 coordinate 2,109, forward strand.
AAAATTGTTCCTAGAGATGCTAGAGAGGACATCTAAGACAATATATTTGGACAATCTAGGTCTCCCCATATGAGACATTGGCCCTATGCTAGCTTTCTACATTGAACATTTCTTACTAATGGTGGATGGTTTTAGTCACTATCCTCACTATCTCCAATGTAATTGGTCCCATGACTTGAGGTTTCCCCTTGGCTAATTGAGAGTGTGCTCTCACTAGATACAAGTTGAAATTTATCATCATATTTTGCATCAAGATTGGATTTGTCATATTTTCTCCCTTTAGGAGGTGGAGACTAAGGAACGCTTCATTTTTAGATGCCACATTCACTATGAGATTTGGGGAAGATTTTAGTACCTTTACAAGGACTTGAGAAAAAATATATGTACTTTCTTTAGATATTCAAACCAACAATGATTGGCCCTTTTTCTTCATGATGTGCCCTCCAATATAGATATTGGTGGGGAGAATTAGAGACTCTAGAGGCCCATGTTGATCACCTTTTTTTTCTATCCTACCTAGGTGACAAGCAACACAAAACAACTTGTAGATACCAATACATCACATATTAGACTTCATAGATTAGTTAAGCAAGACTTCTCACAACACACCATTACTACTCAAATTTCTCAAATTCCCTAGCTCACTCTCCCTCAATATCATGGCCTTGTTTTCATTTATATCAACATGACCTAACTCAATTCCAATGGCATAGATCTACTACATACCAACTTTCCCCTAGATCATAGGGGAAAAATAAACATTACAAGCTTCTTCTCTAATATAGGAGCTACGCTAGCCTTAGATGTTACATGAGTTTCTAGAGGAAGCACTTTGACTCCTCCTAGGATATCCTTGAATTTCCTTCCAACCTTAGATACTCCCCAAAAAATATTCTCTTATAATTTTTGATGATGCCTTAGACAACTCATCCATTCATATGAAAACAAGGATATTCAATGATATTTCCTTGCGGTTTTTATCAACATGTTCTTTTGGGGCTCTTGTTTTCCCTTATTTCTATTTGCATAGTTCCACAAATTGTCAGTATCTAGGGATGGGCCCTAAGAATTAGGGAAATAAGGGCCTTGTTTTGGGGACCATGGGAGATTATGGTGCAAATATATATAGTACTTGAAAACTTGGTTATAAAAAATGTATAAGAATAAAAAATAAAACTTTTGATACTAAACACATTGCATTAAAAAATGAAAGTATTGAATATCAATATATTTATATTATATTCAAAATGATTATTTCTTTTAAAATTTAAATATAATTGGCCAATGGATCATTACTTTGAATTACCCCCAAAGTTCACATCAAACCCTCATCACTTGAAATGTTGGACTCTAGAAGGTCAAGCTCCTCCAAACCAATACCAACCAACTCTATCTAAGTGGCATCATCTTGTGTTGGATCCTTTGGATTTATATTCCATTAGGTTTTTGGAATCTCCTTGTACATAAGTGTGTTGTATTCAATGAGACATAAGGCACTCTATATAGCTACAAGATTTTTCATGTTTTTATAGTTAAACATGTTCCTCTTAATAGAGTGAATGAAGCTATAAATAGATTAGTTATCCTTAGTAACAAAATAAATTAAAATATAGTGTAGTTGTAAAAGAAGTAGGTCCATGCACAGTCCACCATATAATTGGATACTCTTGTGCTCTAGTCTCCCTAGATAACTTGGCCTCTTATACATGTATCTCCTAAGAGTGGAAAACTTTGACCACTTAGTATGAGTGATGTCAACATTTTTAGAATCATACATCTTCTTAATAACCTTCATGAGACAAACTTTCACCTCAACATCTTCTATACAAGCTACATTACTAGACCTTTGCACATACCACTTTGGGTTCAATGCATAGGTAACCATGTGCAAGGGAGTTGTGTGATTCTCCCATCTTTGATGAATGATTAATTGAATATTTTCAAGAGAACTACAATGTGAGGTCTTTCTCCTATACAAATGGCGTTCATTTGGCCAAGCATATTTTCAATTCACTCATACACCTCTCTAAGGCTAGGTGCATTAGTGTCCCCATATATAGTGACTTTAAAAGTTGGAGTAACAATGGAGACAATATATTTCACACTATCCCAAAAGATTCACTCTTTACCACCTCCATCACCCTCTTTCTTTGCTTTAACTTAGAATCAAACCACCAATTCCACTTTGTTGTTATGATCATTAGTTTGTAATGTCTCTTGCAACTCAATCATCATCTTCAAGAGAATGAAGTATGATTCATATTTAGTCTCTACATTTTTCAAAAATTCCTCCTTAGAGAAGGCCTTAAAGCGTTTTTATGAAATTTGGTGGTTATAGATAAGCATTTGCACATCTACAACATCATTAAAAATCTCTTTGATCCAACCAATTTTTCCCATGTCCTTGAGTGTATTATTCATGAAAGGTAAACAACAAAGAGTATATGTTTGTAAGTCGCCTCAATCAACTTATCCACAACCCTACATACATGGAAAAAATCTATTATTGCCTACACTACATTCTTTGACCTAACCTCTTCAATAGTATCTTTTATAATTTGGAACTAAAAATTGGCATCCTTGTAATGTCCAAAATAATCAACAACCCTAAATAAGTAAGGGCCCTTTATACATGTGACCATGACATTAATGAGTAGATGCTGCCTAATATTTCACACCCATCCATGACTATGGTACATCGACTACTAACCTAGGCAACCTTCATTTTCTCCATTAGAATATTAGTTTTGGAACAGTTCTTATCCAAGATTGTTGTCCTCAAATTTATCTCCCTTGGTGGCACATATGATGATCCTAGTCTTATTATCTTTGCCACAACTTCCTTATAACAAATAGAGATCCACATGGAATGGATTTTCATTAGTAAAGAATAATTTTCCAATGACATGTTTGCATCATCCCTATGTTGCACATTAGATAAATTTGCCACCATGTTTACCACATCAATACTAAGTTACTCTATATTCTCCTCAAGCTTTGCTAATCTTGAACTAGATGGAAAAGTAGGAATTCTTGGTTGTTTGAAAGTAATATTACTAGTAGGAGTAGGACCCTTGTGGCACATTCCTTAGTGCCTTTGCTAGGACATAAAGGAGGTGTTCAAATGTAATTATTTTAATGTTTCCTTTAAATTTAGTTTCATAAAAATGACACTTCCTCAACTTTGTGCCCCCTAATGCCCTATGCTTTGGTTGTAGTTTGGTCAAAAAGTGTATTGAAGGGGACTTCTTATCAAAGGGACCCTTCAAAAAAATTTCAATTAATGTGGAAGGGTAATTATAATGTGCACTGTCAATAGAACTTGTTGCCTTAGCTACTTGGAGTCTTAGATTGAACCCTTGTAGGATCTAGTTGTCTATCTTCATCTCTCATCTTGTGAGAAGTATAAATGTTTAAATTTTAAAGTATACATATTCCATAATTCAAGGGATCAAGACAAAAAAAATGATTTTTATTACTATAGGCACACAAAATGGAAAAGCGCATGATACACAAAGATAAGAACCCTTCTTTGACCTTTATTAAACAAGGATTTCACTTTTGGTTTTCTTACTTAGTCTGCACAAAGCACACAAGTAGAGGATGCATAAAAGGTGAAATCCTAATTTGATTAGTATTACTTAGTTGTTTAATAATTTATACAAATTTGTAAATGACTATTTAAAAATAATTTAATAGATAAATTTGAAAACCAAAAATATTGTTGTTATAAATGTAAAGTTAAAACTTAAGCCTCTAAATGTTATTTTTAGAGTTATCTAATTATTTTATTTGAAAATAACAGCTCAACAAACCTAAAAACAATATTTTATAACCATATTTTATGAAAATTTATTATATATTTGAATTGGAAATGAAAAAGTATTGCATAATCATTGATTTTAGATGTAACCATTTATGAAAGAACATTTAAGATAAAAATAAATGGAAATCCCAGAAGATGAAGGGCCATGACTTACCTTGAAGGCTTGAGAGGTTCTATCTCAATGAATGTGTTGAATCTTGAACACTTGGCATTTTCTCTTCCTCTTGTTGTTGCTCTCCCACTTGCTAATTCACTCTCTTACAATATTTCTTTCCCTCACTCTTGCTATGCATTTTCCGCACTTGTACCCTTTCTAAATTTGATTCTAAGCTTTGATAGTGATTTATATTGAGTTTACGATGTGTATTTATAATTATTTGGTGTGCTTAGGGTTTTTGTGGGGTCCATAAACTGTCATAGTTAGTGTTGGGTGCATGAACATTAAGAAAATAATTATTTTTAAAAAATGAAGGTGTTTGATGTAAGGGACAACTAGACTTCATGAGCACTTTCAAGAGACTTTAGGAAGTTTACTTAAAGTCTTAAGGATGTCTCAAGTCATCCACCATGCACGATAGAGGGATACATCTTAGAGAAATCTTGAAGATGTCTCCTCCTTGGAGATGATGTTGGAGGATCACAAAGGGACATTTTCCAACCATCTTGTAGTCATGGGGATGGTAGAGGAGAATTTCCTAGTTATCTTGCAATCTTAGGAACATTCCCATATAAAAGAACCACTTTTTTAAGGAGGAAGGGGGCATGTCCATGTGGAACATTGGCTATTTGTTAGTGGCATGATCCTTTATTTGGTCTTTGTACTTTTTTTTTTTTGGTTCTATGGTTCTCTCTTCCTATAACTTTGTCTTTTTAACTACTGTAACCTCTATTCCCATTTACCTACTTTGGTCATCTATGAACATTAATATGATTTCTTTATTTCTTCTCTTTCTTTGAAGGAGTCAATTGTAGCGACCCTCTAATGGACTAAAAACCACAATGAGTATAGAAAATCCTCTTTTGGCCCTTCTCTTGATGGATTGAAACTATTGCAAGAATGATACCACAATCAACTAGAAACATTATGCTCGACTCGATTGATGATCCTCCACTCCCTTTAAAATGAAGTATGAAGGGAAGTTATGTTGCATTGGTGTTGTTGAATCAATATGCAACTACCTTGAATTGAGTTTTTCCCCTTTATATGGACAACCCAATTTGCATGACCAAACAAAATCCAAATGTTTCCACATCTCTTCACAAGTTTGGTTGTCTCTAGCTTTGCCTCTAGTTTTAGCATCTAGCTATGGCTCTCACTCAAATGTCATTGGCTCTAGCTCTAGCTCTTAGCCCTTGCTTTGGATTTTAACTCTTGGATTTGAAACCTAGCACTCTAAACCATAGCATGCTTCAACTTGTTCCATGTTCCTACACTTACAAAAAATTAAAAGATCATTGCACACCATTGGATGTTAGAAAATGCAAGCACAATGGAAGTACTTTCCTTGGATATGACTTCCCAAATAAGAAAGTTTGGCTATTATTGACTTTTATACTACTTGATCCATAAACTCTATTCCACTTTTTAGTGTATCCACATATGGATTTAATATGAAGCCCTCAAACTATCTCAATATACACTAAAACATGTACAAATCAAGGAAAGAAATACAGAAACTTCAAAATACGAAAAAATAACAACGATATTGGAATCAATTACACACAAATGTGAGAACAAAGGTGTACTCTAAAGAAACCCTCAACTAGACAACAAACTCTAAGAAGAGTTAGCTATGCTCCTCATGCCACTAATCCATAAACATACACATGTTTACATCACCAAATATCTTATGAAATCTCTACTTGCAACAATAAGCTCCATCACATCCATAGATTTCCCTAAAGATGAACAAACTACAACCCTACTCATAGCACTAAAAATAGGCTAAAAATCCATACAAAGGATTTGTAGTCCACTTGTAGTAGTTTCTAAATTCATTGCATTAACCCCATTGGCTTAGCATGCAACCTCTTGTTGAAAAATGGATGCCTACAGGGATGTTCCACCACACTTGCAACGATATGCTCCACCTCCTATCTCTACCAATGAGGCTCAACTCTCCAATTAGCCTCATGGATTCAACTCTATCAACCTCATGGATTTGAATCTCGTTGTTAGCTAACCAAATCTATATGGTTCTAGAAATCTTTGCTAACTAGCAGCATGCCTCTAGAAATCAATCTATCTATCAAACAAGGATGGATTTGTTAGGAGTTCTTGATGAGTTGGTGAGGGGGGTGGTTATTGGAATCAAACTATATGATTTGACAATGTTTGAGGTTACTTGGCTAATGGATAAAGTTAATTGTGTGACTTGTAGAGTGCTAGAGTCACGTGAAGTTGGCTACATTTGTTGGAGCCATATTTGGTTGGTAGATAGCTTTCATGGCTTGCAAAGTGCTAGAGTCATGTGAAGCTATCATGAAATTCTAGTACTCTACAAGTCACACAACAAACTTTATCCATTATCCAAGGAACATCAAACATTGTCAAACCAAATGGTTTTGACTCACACAACCACCTTGCTCACCAACTCTACCAAGAACTCCAACAATGGCTCCCCAAACCACTTATATAGAGTCTTTCTTCTTCCCTAATCTTCACTTTTTTCCTTTTGCCTCTTCAAATTCACCATTGTCTTGTATGTAAATGGTCTTTTCCCTAACTCAATAATACCTGGAAATGCATGAACATGTTCCCTAAGGGAATGAACTAATGCTACAAACAAGAAGATGGTCATAAGAAAATATGTGAAAGGTGGCACCACCTACAAGGAATACCGACTACCCAAGCAAGATAACACATGCCCACCAAGGAAGGAAATAGATGCCTAATATATGTAAACTCCACCAAAACATGTATACATAAGGAAGATACATGAACAACCACCCAATAAAAAACCACCTATGAGGGAAACTCAATAGTCACACCACCACCTCAAATTTATTGGATTGCTCTCAAAATAGTAACCAAAATTGTTTTAAAGGATTAATTGTCACTACCAAGGTAACAATTATGTGTGCCACTAGATACATGTTGATAAAATAGTTGTCCTTTCAACTCATTTCTGCCACCTAAATCTCTATTGCTACCAAGTACACTCTCCCCATGGCATTTTGTCCCTTTTGGGAAATGAGAAAATGTCAAAATGAGTGATAACATGCCCTTTCCATTTGACCAAACTTGTAACATTGCTATAAGAAACAATATTTTATTGGGCCATACCCACAACATTACTACAAGCAACAATATTGCCCCAAACATAATGATTCAAGCTATTACATGTATTCTTATTAGACACTAAAAATAGACATTGTTGGAAATAATCAACCAACAATTAGAGTGAAGCCTATCACTCTCAATGCTATTGCAAGTGACTTGCAATAGTCTTAGATACTTGTGGCCTTTGTTGCAAGTGAACTTGTAGTGTTGTAATCCTTTAAAAGTTGTTACAAGTGACTTGTATCCTTGATATAGGTGTGATTTTAATTATAGTAGGTGAACTTCCAATATGACCCCATTGGTCCACATGAACTAATCCACTTATGGATCTTCTACCATTTGCTTATAGACTTTTTGAAGAATAGACCTTTTTTGCTAGGAATCCCTTATAATGCCTAAGATGTCACCAATTTTTGAACTCCACACTATTATATTACACTTGCTATCCACTAATTTTCTCACCAAAATATAGCCTATTTGATCACTTATGTGGAGATTGACACATTTCTTGTCTTTTACATGGTTAGAAACAATTGTAGTCAATTTTTTTTGCAATACAACTTTAATCGACAAGTGTGCTAGTTCTAACTACCTTTAGTAGTTGCATATTCTATTGTCTCCTATCAATCTTTTTATTTTAATTATACAACTATATTTAGATAATTGTGGTTTCAATGAATCAGATGTATATAAGAAGTACTTTTGTTAAGCTTAAAATTCCAAGAGTTGATATACAAAGACTTTTTCTTGCATTATTCTTGAATAAATCTTGTAATAATTTACCCTTTATAGGTTTGGTTATATAATCATCTCTCATGTTGGAGTCTCATTATATTATGAGTAAGGTATTTCCACCCTTGTAATATATTTGTAAGGTTAAAGCTTGTTATATCTCAAACTTTCTAGTATTTATGTATCGTTAGAGGTTGATCATAGTCCAACAAAGCAAGATGATAATTGGTTGTTTTGTTTTATTTTCTATGGATATTTCGACACAAATATGTCCTTTTTTGGGAAGATACTTAATGCATTAAAAATAATGAAAAGAAAGATATCACAAGCCTTGTGTAACTATGAATTGGATGGAGGACATGGTAAGAATTTCCTCGAGAGGAAAAGGAGATTTGTGTCTACTAAACTCACACAATCCACACTTAGCAAGCTGACAATCAGCATTGAACTCAAGGAAATCTTTGATCTTTGACCAAGGCATGACATCTTAATGGATAGACTTAGAATTGTTGGAATATATGCTCCAACATATCTGTAGATATGCCACCAAATAATGCTTAGGTGTCAAATATGTTTTGTTATGTTCATTTTGTTGTCCTTATTCTACAGTTTGTTGTCAAACAACTATAGTTAGCTATCAAAATGTTAACATAATTATAGGAAGTCTGTTGATTGTCTACAACTATAAAATATGTATTGTTGTTGATAAATAATGTGTGAGTTTATTTTGCAATTCCATTCTCTATATTTATGTTATATTTTTCTATTTTGATATTAGAGCTAATGGGAGTTCTTGTTGTCGTGAGTTGTGGAGTATTTTCAAAAGGAGGCGGTGAATTGCTGCTCAAAAGTGTGCATCAAATTTTTTAAGAGCTCAGAGAGAAACAAAAATATGGAAACGACCACATAGAGTTTTGCAAACCCTATTGAAAATAAGTTTGTTGTTGTGTAGCTTGCTGCAATTATAAGGGTTGAGAGAATGTCAACCATTATTGAAGAACCACTGGATATTGATAGTGATGATGATTTCATTGAAGGTGAAGCACTTGTATTATTTTGAAGAGACCGCTGCTTTGAAGACATAGAGGGATGCAATAGAGGATAGATAGATGCTCAATAGTTTGAGGTGCTAGTGGATAAGAGAAACTATACCTCATTGGGGTTATGAGACATACATGTGAGGATTGATGTCCAACAGTTCAAGGGAGATCCAAAGATCTAGAATTTTAGCATCATACCTTTACGAGGGTGATGAAAAACTTCATGTGCAAATGGTGTCTAATGATGTTGAGAACTTGTGTTACAGCTAGGTGACTATACTTGGGAGCAACTTGAAGAATTCTTAGTGGTCCAAGAATTGTTTCCAAAGAATAGCTTATGTATAATGTATTTCCTATTGTTTTATATTATTAGTTTTTTTAATGTTGTAGAATTAAGAGGAGGTGTTGGAATAGATGCTCCAACATATCTGTAGATGTGTCACCAAATAATGCTTAGGTGTCAGATGTGTTTTTTATATTCATTTTGTTGTCCTTAGTCTACAGTTTACTATCAAACAACTATAGTTAGATGTCAAATTGTTAACATAATTATAGAAAGTTTGTTGAGTGTTTGCAGCTGTAAAATATGTATTGTTGTTGATGAATAATTCATTAGTTTATTTTGCAGTTCCTTTCTCTGTATTTTTGCTGCTGTTATATTTTTCTATTTATAACCTACCAAAGTTTCCAAAAATCTTGATCTGTTTGTGCCAACTAGCTAGTTTTTTTAAGAATAAATCCACTCTATAATGTTAATACCACCTCCAAGATAATGTTGATTGGAATGAATAACTTTTTTTACTGTTCATACAGTGTAAGGAGGGGTAGTGATACAATTTGTGACAATGACAAAGTAGTAAGTATCAAAAACCAATTTCTAAGCATATTTTGGCTAAATGCATGATTAGAGAATCTAAACCTTTTTATGATGGGAAAATTTACATTAATTGATATACTGTAGTGCACGAACTTGGCTCCAAGAGTTCATGTACACAAATTTTTTTCTCTAAGTTCACATATCTAATATGTGTATATATTCTTGGATGCATAACAAAATTATTTCTCAAGAAGTCCAAGTGGCCTAAGAAGAGCATGGTTTCTCAAGAGAAATCTTAAAGAAAATCAATAAACATAACAAATAGATCAAGAAATAGATAAGTAAATAAATTTGTTTTGAATCCATCAAAAAGTTGATATTAACCAACAATTTTTTTGGTTATGTAACTTGAAGCCATGGTTACCATTAACAATTTGAATTTTTTCAATGACGAGCAGGAAGATGGATGCGAGTGGGAAGAGCTTTGGTGCAGGGCATTTGATTTCTTTTGATGGGGATGATGGAGGATTAGATTCAGACAAAGATGGTGATGCACACTAGCTTTTTTTAGCTGCATTTGGCTTCCCCGTGGCCTCCTCTTTGCCTCCTTGTGGTTTTGTAATGAATGTTGGGCACAATTTGTTGGAGGCCTTTGGCAAGGTTTCTGGTGGGGAGATCTTGGTATCTGATAGGCTCTGTCTGGTGTGCAAGGTTGGAAGCTATTTTTCAAGGTTTTTCCCTCTCTCCACTTTCTTTGCTGGTGGGTTTCCCTCGTGCCTTGTTGTGCTGCAATGGTCTGTTTTCAAAGCCTCTGGCAGGTGGTTTCTCTTCTACTCCTGGCTCTGGTTTCCTTTAGCCCTGTTGGTGATCATTGTTGTGTGGAGTACCTATGTGTTCATGGGTGCTCTTTTCTCTATTTTTTGTTCTCTGATCATCTGTTGCTGTGGTTGGGGGACGTGTTGCTTGCTAGAGTTAGGTTATCCTGGTGCTTCTACTTGGTGTTTATGGGCTACTTGTTTTGGCTCATATTTTTATTTTTGGGGTGGTATTTTTCTATGGTGGAGGTTGGTCCCTCTTCTTTTCTTGATGACCCTGGGTTTTGGTGGGTTGGGTATGGACTTGGTCCATGTTTATGTTTGGATGCAACTGGCTAAGGGGGATTTTTTGTTTTATCTTCTGACCTTGGTGTTGGTTTGGTTGTTGGGGTGAAGTTTTCCCTCTTTTTTGTTCTATCCTCCTTCTCCTATTTGGTCATGGCAAGTGTTTCTTCTCTTGAGGTGGAGATTTGGTTTGCAGGAAAGGAGGTGTTCTTGTGGTGCTCTTGGGTTCTAGTTTCTTGTTTTTTCCAGACCTTTTTTGGCTCTCTTCTGTGTCATAGTTTTATGCTGTCTCCAGAAGGTGATCTTTTAGCTGGGTGGTTTTCATGTGTGTTATGTTGTTCCCTATCGTTCTTTCCTATTTTTTCTAGTTTTTGGCTTTTGGCTGGGATCTTGTCAAGATTTTCTTGATTCCCTAGATGGTTTTTTGCCTTTTTTTGGCCCTAGTACAGAGGTTACTGAAGGAGATTATGTTTTCTTGTCTTCTTGTTGCGTTGGATCTCTCCTGAGACCTTATGGAGGTGGGTTACTTTCCTTTTGAGGTGGAAATGGAAGGAGATAGTTTCTGATTCCCTTAGTTGTTGATCCTATTGAGGTGGTTGCTTCTCCTATGGAGGTGGAGGTTGAGGGGGGTTGGAGTTCACAGGTTGCAGCAGATTAGCCGATTGTGATTTCCTCTCCGATAGAGGGTAGCTCTCTCCTTTAGAGGTGGAGGCTGAGTCAGTTTCCTGGTATCGGGTGATCTGGTTCTGTAGGGTTGTTGATTTCGTTTCTTGGCACCTATGGTTTATTGTGATCTCTAACCCCACTATTGTGATGGGTTTGTTGGATGTGCATGTGTTTTTGAATATGGGTTTGATGGTGTTTTACACCATTAAGTTGGTCGCCTTTGGCTCCGTGGTGACTTCCATGGCAGTTGTTGTGTTGATGCCTGGAAAGAGTAGGCGGTTTACTTGTATATCTATGGGTTTCTAGTCCTAGACAAAACTTGGGTGTAAAGGGTCTTTGGTCCCTTTCTTGGTTGTTTGTTGCAGTTGATGTAGTCATGCTATATCTTTTAAAGGCTGCTTTGGGGCTACTGATTGTATGTGTTATCTTTTTTGTAGCCTGCCTTTCTTGGTTAGGGTTGTGGGTCTCTTCAAAACCGTTTTGTACTGGGTTTCAGGTCCCATCAAAACATGTTTTCCCCATAATAAAACACAATTTGAATTTTTTCTTCTTTGAAAAAAATCTTTAATGAAAAAATAATGATATAATGTATTTTGGCATGTCAAAGAGTTAAAATAATTTTTTTATAGGAATAAATTTAATGATATATAAAATGTGCTTAGTCAAATACTATGAAAAATCATGAAATAATCTAATGGCCAGAATATTTGACATTTAGCATTATAAAAAAAATAGATCTTTGAGATTACCATGGTTAAACCATTTTTTGTGTATTTATTGATCATTGACAATGTTTAACATTTTCATTTCCAACATTTTAGCTTTAATGTGTGGACCTTGATAATAATTTATGTAATTCCAAAAAAATTTACAATAAAATACAGTTAAGGGCAAAGAAAAATTTCAAATTTTGATTACAACACATGACTAACTCACCAAACTTTGTTTCCAAACACATAATTCATAAAAAGCATAACAAGTGACCAATTATAGATTATGATATATAGCTAAGGAACTGATTTTTTTAGACAATCCTAATAGTGTTTCAAGTGGAGACATGGAATCCACATCACCAAGGTAGGCTTGATTAGCTCTACAACTCACCCTTCATCACAACTTAATTCGAGTCACAAGCTTTTCAATACAATGTATACATTTTAACTCAATGTAACTCCCCACCACGAAACCCCAAAGGACAACACATCTAACTAACAATTATGACACATTTTTTTTTAAGTGAATCAACATATAGTTCATACTGTCAACTAACATAGAATGTAAACTACATGCACATATGCTCAAAGTATGTCCTTTAGGGTATCATGACTGCATTACGTGCATACAATCCTAACATGTTCCAATCCAACATCTAAGATTAACAATCCCACAAAAGTTAATTATAAAACCATAGCATTAAGTAAATGAACATCATACAACCATACATCATATTAAATGAATAACCATCAATGAACAAATGTTAAAACCAAGGAGTACATACATCATTTTTATTACATAAGGGTGCATCATTTCAAGATTACATAATTACATCAATACTTCCCAGCATACAACATGAAGGATACATTAGATATAGATAAGATAAAAACTGAAATGATTACATTACATAACATCAACACTATCTCAAGTCTGGTACTAGATCTGAAATCTTTGCATAAGGTACAACATCCATGCTCATGAACATCAACTGCAAACCCAATGGAGTGCATAGCATGTTCCACCCAGCCATGCGGAACCCAAAGGTCCACCCCCTGTGCTAGGAGATAACAATAAGGTCCCACCACCAAAGCAGTCAAGAAGACAGTAGCTTGATACAAAGGCTAACAAGACTCCAACAAACGAAGTGCAACAAAAAATCACATAACAATGACACCACTTCCAAAGGCACACAAACAAAAAGGGGAAACACAAGACTAGGGAATGCTAGACTATAGGAGGGAAGAGTGTCATCACATGGTACTAGCATGGGTTGTCCGACATTCCTCTCACTAGGACCTGACCCCATCTATGGTTGTCTGGAATTCCTCTCACTAGGACCCGACCCCATAGGGTGTCACATGTGGAGCCAACAATCCTTTTGTGAGGACAAGGAAGTTGACCTTACCAACCAGGCCTTCTCACCCCATCCTTATCCTAAATGAGCACTACAAGCATGGGCGAGGACTTCAATTATCTTTTTATGTGAAAGTTACCCATCCCCCCAGTTCATTAATTAGGTTATCACTGAATTAAGAAACTCCCAATGGGTTGTCCAGGTCACCACTTTGGGATTCGACCCCATTGAGAGCCACTCCCACTACTTGCAACTAGAAGACCCAATATGTCAAATAGGGTAAAGCCATCTTGCACCCAAACAAAACCACAAGAAACACATATCATGAGTAAGACATGGAACCATTTGCTCACAAATCACAACCATAGTAAGTCAACAGTGCAAGGCTAGAGACCCTCTTGTACACAATTCACAATCTCAAAATATCAACCACTTCCATATGAAACATCATAAAACTCATGCAAACACTCATGGCTTGATATGGGTTGTCTTGGCGGATCTTCCTAGGCCCCGACCCCCATCTTAGGTTGTCCTAGTAGCCTCCCCAAATCCTTGGCCCCCATACAAACTCATGAAAGTAAATACTCCCCTTTACCTCTGGAAGCCAACCTTAACCAATTTACACAAATGTCTCCCACTTCAGTATCAATTAAAAAATCACACCAAAAGCGCCTTAATTTCACCAATCAAACACTTATACAATGTGAGTAATTATTGAAGCATTACAACCATTTAAACAAGACACAAACAATCAATTAAACATGACCATGATGAAGACAATTGAAACTCATAAAACATTACATAAACATATGCATCACTTACAACAATGACTTCACCGATAATAGTCATTTCAACACTTAATCCAAAGCCAAGACACAATATTTTAATCTCAACCATGCAGACATTTACAAATTCATGCAAAGCCACATACAATTCATCTTCAACATTGATGCATGCAAATTCTACAATAATCTTCTTATAAGCGCATATCAAGGAAAACAATGGTTCCATTATAAAATAAACTAGTACAAGCATGAAAGTGAAATATGCAATATTAAATAAAGAAGGGTTCAAGACCAAGAATTACTTTACTTACATGGAATATGCATACTAACAATAATATAGATTCTACGATAGTAACATAACCGGAAAGGATAAGAATTGCCTAGAGACTATCAATCTTAGTTTTCCAATGAAGATTCAATATACTATATACCTTCTTTCATAATTAATGGATTATCCTATCAAGAGATCCCATCTCCTATTTCAAGGTTGGTTTCCAATGCCACTCTACCAATTCCTAGTTGATCTCTAAATAACATGAATTGACCAAAATTATAATACTTATAAATAAATCCTCTAGTTTGTTAAGTCCTAAATTTCACCATTTCCTAGAAGTGGACTATATATTGAGTAGAGAGGCATAATCAAATTCAATACCTAAGTCATTATTCCTTCGAATTTTGAAATAAAACAAAATAATCAAAATATGGGCTATCAAGGCTATTATATCTGACAATGACCAAGACATTTGGAGTGGAACTACCTAGGTGAATTTGTATTAAGGGAAGACTAAAATAAGACCTTAGTGCTATAAATTCATTATTGAAACCATTTTCTTTATGCTAGAAATGGATGAGTGACCATATCATGTGTTTTCTAGAGATGCGGATGATTCATCATTCCATGCATGCAGTGACAATATATAGTTATTTGATTCATGAAACAAGCAAAGGACAAGAAGTGAAATCAGCTCTCTTTAGCATAATGCTCAAATAAGTAGACCTTGGTTGTAGGTCAACATTAGGATCAATCGCTATAAAAATACTTGCTAATCGCATATTAAAGTTGCAACCATAGCCACACAGAATAGATGGTTGATGAAATTTTAACCGATATCATATTGTAATACTTTTTTAGCTTTGTCATAGGCAAGAAGCTTTTACTGACAAGTTGATGGTTGTTGGATCAACACAATAAGGCATATAGTGGTGAGACTTACGCTTTTACCATT
>VDFB02041415.1:0-19271 GCA_007258455.2 Sequoia sempervirens
ATATATTGACATCATCCAACATCATGGTAGTACATATTAGTAATCAAGAGATTCTTAATCCAACACTTATCTAAGCCAAGAGCTATCACCCATATGTACAGATTTTGAGGAAATCCAAGGATCCTTTACAAGCAATCCTTTCTTTGAAAGTGATCCAAGTCAATAATGTGAACCAAAGCATATCAAAGATAATACCATACAAAGTCAAGATCAAGAATCCCTATCATCAAAATACTACAATGACTTGGTAGATATCTTCCAAGAAATCCAAGATTTTCCAATAGAAGAAAAAATCCATACACAAAGCACACATACATCCACCCATGAGATGCTTACTCCTAATGGACATGTAGATGATATTTATCCAAAAGAAGAGTCTCATACTCTTGATATCATAAACAAATAACAAGAGTCACCTACTCTTAACATATTTACACATGATCAAAGCACAACAAAATCTATGACATATCTAAAATTGATCAAGAAGAAGCATTAAAATCAAAAACATCCTCTAGATAGGTTGAAAACATTGAGCATGAAAATATGGAGCATAGTATCTTGAAATCAACAAAGATAATGGACAATCCTGAGCAGCGGAGCAATGGGTATCCACCAATCAAAGAAGCACCAATATATTTTGAAGGGCCATCAAAATCTAATATTTCACAAGATCAAGCCAAAGATATAAATCGGGAAGTTATCCCACATATGGAGGATTCTACCAGTGAAGAATCTATCACATTTGAATATCCACAACAAAGAAAAGAAGGATTAGCACCTTGTTCCCAAGGTAAATCATATCCTATTGCAAATAAAAAATTTCAATGGATGTAGTATCAAGGCAGAGGATTAGGCAAACATGAACAGGGTATCCTAGAACCAGTACAAATTATTGAAAATCCTAAACATCAAGGCCTTGGTTATTCAATAATTAATGGATCTAAACATATCGGTGATACCTCTATAATATCGGGGGAAACTTTATCTAATGCAAGCATCAACATAGAAAGCATGAAGAGTCCTTATGATGAAACCACTACCAATGCTACAACCATTCATGTCATTAATCATCATCCACATACATTTCCACCCTCTAATTGGGACCAACAACAAGAGAAAAAGCTATACCCAAGAACAAAATAATTCATTGAATAAAAAGAATCAACAAAGCAAAATGGACAAGAAAAGTTCAAATGGATACAAAAGAAAAAGCAAGAAAATCATACTCCATTAGTCAAAAAAACTATGGGGAAAAATCTAAAAGGGAAGTTCATCCATCAAAAAAATCCAACAATGCAAAATAAAGCTTCAAGAGCCACCTACAAGGTATATCAAGATGTTGGTCCCAATCGAATCTCCATATCCACCCATCATTGCTCATCATCACAAGTTTGGAAAATAAAATTTTCCAAACTGTCAACCAATCTATTTGAATCTCATATCCCTCAATGCATTTTTCCATCCATGATATTCAAATCTCACATTGACCATTTGTTGGTAGCAACTCTTTATCATAAGGACTCTAAGGGAACTCTATCGTGGTGTGCGCATCAAGGTAAGGTTAACTCCGATATCAACAAGGAACATACAAATTATCAAGGGTTACATTCAAGCACTCGTATCCTAGCAAAACAACTCCTCCAAGCAGGATATCATTAGCATGTCATTTCAATAACAACCATATCAGCACCAACAACATCTACATCAACACCACCAGGTGGTTCAACATGAGCAAGAAATTGTCACCATGATGAAAACCTGGTAAACATGCATCTTGTGTGACATCAGGAAAATCAAGAAAAATAGTCAAGAGAAAAATCATCCTCCAGTGAAAACCACTATGGTGGCACTTTGGACAAGTATCATGATTAAAACTTGGAAAATATGCATCATGTGTAGAATTTAGCATCTACATGTGCCATTTTAGGTGGAAGCGTCTCAGCTGATCCATAATAAATCCAATCCATTTTTATCCAAACCCAACTTACCTTGATCTTGACAAATGTTTGGTGTACATTTTACACTTGCCTAAAGAAAACATCATGAAATGGGTCACTATCATTGATCGTATCCTATCTGGAATTATTTGATCCATGAGGCATTGTCCAAAAGGGAATACTCTATCCAAACATATTATCCTATCACAAGATAATGCCTCACCTACATTTCTAGACATTGGGGGCAAGTACACACATCTTGCTTTAGAATAAATCTTGATCTATGTCTTCTAGCTCACATTATGATCTAGGAATTTTCCAAACAACAAGGTGTGCCACATGGTACCCTTCCCAATTCATCCTACCAACAAGGTATCCCACCAATGCACCACTAGGGTAGCCTTCAAAACAATTCATCCCAACAACAAGGTGTAACACCAATGCACTACCAAGGTAATCTTCAAAGATACCAACAACGTGGATTATCCCTTCACTCAAAAATTATAAGATATCAATAGTTTCTTGAAGCTCACGGCTAGTTCAAGTAAGCTTTTCAGCAACATATCCTCTAGGAAAAAAAGTGAAATAACAATCCAAGTTTTCAATATCTTACACCTTAGGCAAAAGGGTAAAAATCCAAAAAAAAAGAAAATTACAAAAAAATCAAAAAGCAAGAAAAACAGTAAAGAGAAATAAAACATTCTTTGATTGAAAACCACTTTGTGGCAGTTCTAGAATAGGTACCATAGTGAAAACCTGGCAAATAGGTGTTATGTTTGAATAAGACTCGCATCATTATCCATCAGTACTATTCACAACATCCACCCATCCATTGACATAATAAAACATGTATCCAACCATGGCTTGTTACTGATTGAGGAAAGTAGTCTTGTCTTCAACTCAGGGAAACTTCTCAAAACTGGTTATGGGTTAGATCTTTGAGCATCCTATCATGGTCAAAAACACAAAAAATAAAAAACATCTAAAAAAATGCAAAAAATCAATAACATTTGAAAAACATTAAAAAAAAACATCGTTGGGTTATTCCTTCACTCAAACAGTTTAAGCCATCAACAATTGCTTAAACCTCATAGCTAGTTCAAGTAGATTTCCTACAACATATCCTCTAGACATAGAATTGGAATATCAATCCAAGTTATCAATGTTGTTTATCCCAAAAACAATTTTATGCTTTGATTCAAACGATCAAACTACGTGGTCTCTGCATGTACAACGTAGGCAAGGCTTAATGGCCCCCGAGACCATAGGTCAGTCCCCTTAGGTTTCTAACATGTTTTATTTCAACTTAGCCAAAAATTTAAAATCCAAAAATAGTCAAAAATTTAAAATCCAAAACATCCAAAAACATTCACAAAACAGAAAAGGCCTAAAACATTCAGAAACCAAGCAAACTACGAGCCTCTGCGTGTATAACGTAGGCAAGGCTTATCTATGATGAGCCCCTGAGGCCCTAGGTTAGTCCCCTAAAGACAACAAAAATAACATCATAAAACTCAAAAAAATCAAAAAGATCTACCCTATCATCACCATCCACAATAAACTTTTCACCCGTTATAAAAAAATCATCACACTCAACCTTTGACAAAACAAACAAACAAAGCAAACAACAATAGATTTGAACTTTCAATTAAAACAATCACAAAAAAATTGATCACAAAATAGACAGAAAACAATGCTAAGGTATTTCCTACCTATCTTTTGACAATTCATCAACAACATCCTGAGATATGCCTTAACGAATCCGTTCCTATGATAGACATGATAAAAAATGGATAATAGTCCTGAAACCTCAAATAGATATGGGAAATGATACTACAACTTTGTTTTTATCTTTTTATAATCTTATTTTTATGATTTATTTTACTGACTCATTCCCAAGATCTCTCGAGGATGTCCACAAGGATTTAGAGAAGAAGGAATGGGGGAAATTGAACGTCATTTCAATTTGTTTTTTGTAAGATATTTTTGTAATACTATTGTTGATGCCAAAAATTTGGAAGGTAACAACCTTCATGGGAAACTCAGTTAATGGGGGGACCAGTTGCACTAAACTGAGTGACCTTTGGATTTTTAAAGAAGATGACTTCTTTTGTCTGTAATTGGGGTTTTGAAATGGGAAAAGGAAGGAGATATAAAAAATAAAATACAACTAAGGCAATGCACCTAGATTTAGATGCAAGACATGATAAATCTATCTTTCAGATGCAATTTAAGGGCTCGTTCAGCAATCTGCTATTTTGCAGAATAACATAAATCAAAGATGAAAACCTAAATAATTTATTCAATGACATAAAATAATTCTCACACAAATTTACATAAAAGAAGAGTCAAAGACATGGTCTAAACCAGTAAACTTGTATTTAAATCATAGAAGTATTGCAAATAAACAATTTAGGACAATAATGGCACAGTGTAATGTTTCGTCAAATAGCCTAACAAAATAAAAAGACCAAAAAATGGCATAGTCTAAGAGTCTTATACAATAATCTAAAAGAAATACAAAAGGCCTAGTGTCTTTCCCCTAATTTTTTTGTATCTTTCAAACTCATTTTTGAAAGAAAGAAGCAATATATATAGATAAAATTCCCACCGCCTCGCAGGTTGATAACATAAAAGATCTTGTATCACAATCAATGATTCCTATAGCAATGATTTCCTTTGTCCGTTGCAACAGAAAAGATTTGGGCCATGGAACATAGTCATTCCTCAAACAAATGCATCCCCTCCAAATGATGGCAGTGGGCCCGGTAAAACCTTGTGCAAACATGTGTCCATTCTATGACAGCAGGTTAGAACATGTGGGTTGGGGCACGGCTGCTCAATCTCCTTCACTCTAGTAGAATACCCGTGAGAGGAACCTTATACATGGTGGTAGGTCGAGCCTACATTTCATTCATCCTGTACAATGAAAACATTGTGGTGAACAACGTGGAGGGATCTTTGCATGTCCCAACTCTTGTGGGGTGCACGCCCCAAAGTGTATCTTGAGATGGATACAATGTGGCATGTGAGCGAGGCCATGGAGTGAAAAAGTGAAGGGAAGCATTGAGATACCAGGTGTTTTCCGCGATGGAAGCATGGTGAGGAAGCCATTGAAGAAAGTGAAGGAAAGAATTACATGAGAATTAATGCGAAGGCACATAGAAATAGATGAAGCTCTTCAAAAAGAGGGCACCGATGATATTCAAATAAGATGGGGCACGGTAATTTGCCAGAAAAATATAAACTACCTAGAGGGAGCTTGAATAATTTTATGTCCCACACGACTTTTGGCGACTACCGAGGAAGTTTCACCTACGAGAATGAGGGCAAAAAATTTCTAGTTCCTGGAGACCGAGTCCTATCCATGGGGTAGCATAAAAATCTTGGAGAGTAGTGCGGAGGCAACCGATCATCCTCGGATGAATTGTCGGTATCACCGCGAGGTTCTCTTAGCGCTTAGATGCAGATCAATCGGCCCCTTCTTTTGGCCTTGGCAGTGTGGTGGATATATCAGCCCCAGACTAGAGTTGGAAGAGTAGTCACGCTATCGAGTGGCTGACACCCTCGATATCCTCTGCAGTAGAGACTAACTGAAGCTTTGAAAAGCGGACATGAGTCCTACTGCTTCTCTTCAATCTTCGTCGTGATTTGCTTCACTATGGCCACCAATTCATCTGCAAGAAATGAGGAGGGTAAGCCCATCTGAGTTACCTAGGAGAACCTAGCCCACATGCTATTCGTGGTTTGGTCCATTGTGGTGGTGTAATTGCTAGCATGGAGGATGACTGTGTGGTAGTGGATGAACACGTTTTGTTGTTTGTGAGCTTTTCTAGTCTTCGATCACTGCGTTTCCAAGTCCTCATCGGAGACCATGTATAACTTATCCCACAATTTTTTTCCTCAGAACCCTTTCCTCAATGGATTGCGGGATCCGCTCAATCGCTCCACAAACTTCCCTGCCTAATCTTGTTGCCTCCACCATGAATTGGAGCATCGACTAGAGAGTCAAGCAAAAGGCCTTACCCTTTTCTTAGGATGAGATATATAATTGTTGAGCCATCAAAAGGAGATCTGAATGGGAAGTGAGGGTTTGGGGAAGAATCTTCAAAGAGTTGATCTTTGCATCCCTTGAACTAACATCTTGTGTTAGTTTTGCAATCCTTTTGTTTGCGACTGAAAGTTGTCCCTGCAGGGATCTCAATTCTACAAAACAGTTTTCTTTGGCCTGGTTTTTTTTGTTGATTCTGCTTCAAGGGAAGACTTCATCTCCTAGACCTCATTCTCCAATCGAGCCTTTCAGTCCTCAAATTCCATGTCCTTCTGCTACATTTGCTGCTCTAATTGAGCTCGTTCATGGTCAAACTCCTCACTTTTTCGTTGCATTTCCTACTCCACCCGAGCCAACTATTTCTGATTTTCTTGGTTTTTTTGTTGCAGCTCGACAACCAGGTTGGGATCATATGATTGGAACTTTGCAAGTTCCTCTAAGATTTTATCCTGCTATGTCCATTGTTTCTCCTAAAAGCATGCAAATTATACATCTGTCACTTTGTCATTACCAGTAGGACCTCAACTCTTTCCTTGAAAACTTTTAGCTCCTCTTCCCTCTTCTTTAGCTAGCGACCAGACTTGAGGAAGTCGATGGTCACCACTGGGCCGTGGCCTCTCCATGAGCTCAAAAATCATCGCTGCATCTCCTATGGTTTTATGTGATGGTCAAATACATGGTCGTAAAATGTAGCGATTGTTGAGCCTCATTGAAAATAGTCAGCACCTTTTGCTCTGCTGGCTTTTAGGAATCCTTGAACTTTTCCTTTTGGATCCTGATAGCCCGTGCTTGCTTTATTTTATTTCCCTCTGACATAAACTCTATTGGCGACCTAATGAGTCCACTTGCGAAAGGCATACTAGGAGGAATGGTGAAAGGGAACAAAAGGGTAGTGGTTCCGGGTGATTTCTTCCTTGGAAGATTGACTATTTGAGGGGAGAAAGGAGGAATATGCGAAAGCCTAGTTTGTGAACCAACGGGAGGACTCAAGGGAAGCAATGGCGGAAGCAGAGTCATGGTGGATTCCATCTACTGCGCGAAATAGGTTGAGGCCAATGCAAAAGTAGCAATAGGGGTATCAATGGTGGCTACAGAGGCAAAATGTGAAGCGACAGCAGACATGGACTAGGCCGAGGTGAAAGGTGGAAAGGTCCATGGAGGAGTAAAGGGAAATAGTCCCACCTAGGAGAATTGTGAGAAACCTCCCACGACCATTGTAGCAGAAGCGGAGAAGGAAGGGCCGACACTTGAAGTGAGGGGTGCCGCAAAGACATCGAGAGGAATCAAAGATTGTGAAGCAAGAGAAGAGGGAGAGAAATTTACCTATTTTTTAGATGATTGTGGTCACTGGCTTACTATGGGCTCTTGGCCTGTTGTGGCCTCTCGCGAACTCTCTCCAAAAATTGCTTTTGTGCGCTGTCGTTTGTTGGGTGGCGAGTCTTCCACCTCTATGGTCTCCAACTATTGTTGTGAGGTTGTTCTAGTTCTCTTTGTGGTCTAGGTACGAGTCATTGAGGCCCTCACACATGATATGTTCACCAGCACATTTGAAGAAACCTTGTTAGGTTGCTTCGTCGCATTCCCTTTTGGCTGAGTTGGGGTTGTTTGTGCTTCTATT
The DNA here is from genome assembly GCA_007258455.2 of Sequoia sempervirens. Taxonomy (NCBI): domain Eukaryota; kingdom Viridiplantae; phylum Streptophyta; class Pinopsida; order Cupressales; family Cupressaceae; genus Sequoia; species Sequoia sempervirens. The sequence goes on from VDFB02041415.1 coordinate 7,607, forward strand.
TCCTTCTCCTTTCCCTTCTCGATATATGTTTTGGCCTCCTCTGAATTGATATCTTCATCATCACTTGAGTCAGAATCAGTATGTGTGTCATTCCATAATTTATTGAATTTTTCATCTGTCTCTATGCTCTACTAAGGGGCATCGAGGTGTTGGATTTCTTGTCAATAAACCTAGAAATCCCTAATCCTTTTCTCACTCTAGTTGAAACTCCTCATCAAATTATTGGAAAGAGTGGCCCCGATTTGATGCTTCTCATTATATTTTGCTGACCGGAAGTAAAACTTGAGCCATGGAAGCTGACTATCTTTGGTTGGAATATGAGCTAGGTCGACCAAAAAATCATCCTCATCCTTCAGTGGATTTTGCCGCTTCTCCCAATAAGGCTGGGGGTTGTGTGTTACCTTGACATGTTCATTTGGAAATTCATTTTTGGGGTTGTAATGCCATTTTTCGCAAATCCACACTAGCCCCAAATGAGTCAGCTTCGCCTTTAGTAGCTTATGTGTTGTCTTCTTGGCCATAACCACTATTTTAAGCTCAGTGAGTAGAGAAAAAATCATTTCTTCTTGGTTGGTCCTCCGCAAAAGGTATAGTTAATAATTGATACTTGCAAGAATATTCTGAGGGCCATCACCCAATTTGTGAGACATGCCAGAAGCCGGAATGGTTCCCCGATGAAGCCACACATCCGAATGAATGTGAAATCCTCTCTAAGAAACTAGTCATATTTCAGAGTGAAATTTTGCATATACTCTGTCTGGTCTAAGTTGAGACGGTAAAGACCACCATCCTCATTCAAATCTTGCAGAATCGAAGTTAAGAAATAATTTGAAAATGAATAATAATCATAAGTTGAGGAGAGGAGAGGAGTCCATATAGAAATTGGCCTTCTTCTTCCCTTGTCATCAAATATAACCAACTTCACATGTTTTTTGAAGAATTCAGGGTTCTGATGCAAAAACATGTGGGTGAGGAAAGAAGGAAACCTAAACCTCTATTGTGTTTTGTATTCCCTTATTTGGCTCAACATCTCCTCAACGATGAATTCGGCGAAGTCGTACAAGAAAAAGGAATGTTGCCTGCACAACTAGAACCCTAGGCCCAATTGAAACTCCTGAACATATTTGTCGGTGTCCAGGCCACAAACAAATGCCATCATTGAGAAGGCATCATGTAGGTCCACAGGTAAAGCATTGTGCACCGTCGGGATCCATGGTGGATTTTTCTAATCTTCCCTGGGCCTTTTGGTTTCTTTGTCATAAAAATCTAGAGCCAACTTTCTAGTTCTCCATATTTCCTCCCCCTTTGTTGGAGTGAATAACTCCATCTTGTCTACTTTAGAGCTTTGTTCAGGGATACAAAACATGTTCTAGATAGCTTCTAGACAAATATTAACTCTCAGCTCCTAGCCGTCGATGGTGTTGGTATTCAGGTTGAAATGATTAATGGCCTTGTCGACTAGCTCTAGGCAGTAGTGCACAAACGAGACCATATACTGTGGAAGCCCGCTAAACCATTGCTTTTATGCCAAAGACTCTAGGTCGCTAATTTTCTTCATCCTCTCACAAGTCGCCTCCCTAAGATTCTTAGGGTTATTTTCGAGGATGGGATCATGAATGTTATCCCATTCCTCCTTTATTTGGCTCTGGTCTCTGTGGGTTTTTTACTTTTATGCGGCTTGTGTGTATTCCCACTCTAGCTTCTTTGGTATCCTAGGCAAAGCGTAAAAGACGTCTTCAAAGATATTGGTGGTTGATTTTGCACGCATGACATCAAACAAGTTTTGTGTTGCCTCTCCTTGCATTTTTGTTTGAGAACTTTCAGCTATTTTCCTTTTGTTGTAGATTTCAGCTATGCTCAAATTTTCTACAATTCACTTCGGCTATGTCTACACTCAAAACTCTTTGCTCTAGGTAGTGTACTCAAGAAGCTTTCACAATGTTATCTTATTTCATGCAATACTTAGTTTATTTCTTTCTTGGGGTAGCTAACAAAGGTTGCCTTTTAGTATTAAATTTGGCATGTATCGCCAGCTCTTTTGCATGTGCGAAATGAATTTCTTGCCATTTTGAAATGACAAAAATTCATAATGAAATTTGGTAATGATGTCCTACGACGCAATTTTATTGGGAAATTGAGTCAGTGATTGAAGGCGGCCTAAGCTTTCACATGCTTTGGCAATTAATATCCTAAAAGGAATAATTAAGCCAAATATGTGATGAGTGATTGAAAAGATATGGCCGGTTCTGCCTTGGACTTTGGAAAATGCTCGTAATGTGACACCTCAGCACTTGGCCATGTAGACTACCACCGAGGACTGCCACCAATTTATTCTAATTAATTATCTCTTATTAATTTTGCATGTAGCAAATCGTACCTAGTAGACGCAACTGGGTGGGAAATTTGAGCAAGCTCTGGTGGGATTTTTGAGTTGGTACTCGATTAGCATCATGAATATGGCATGAATCTACCTCACATATACTGGCTATTTCTATAAATAGGCACTAAGACAGTAGCAAAATCACACTTAGTAATTGGCAAGAATTGGTATTAGGCGATTGGCTAGAATTATCATTAGGCAGCTGAGTAGAATTTGCATTTGTGTAGAGCTAGACCTAGGCAGTTGTACAGAGGTTAGTACCATGAATACTCCCATTAGGCTAGTTTACAACAAGTCCTAGACAACATTCCTAGGTGAAATTTTGAGTAGGCGACTGAAGAGAATGACCAAGAATAAGCATCCATTGGGCATAGTAGCGATGAAGTGGGTTCTGAGGAGGGACTATATTGAATATGAGGATAAGTACATAGTCGACACCGACATTTGTTCTCACTTTGTCATGTCTCTACTTGATATTCAAGTTCCAAAACCACTGATTCTTTGCCTCATGCTAGAAATATTCCCAAACAAGTACCTTGGAGGACTTGACAAGGTGGTGGTGAATGTTGTGTTTTGTTTGGGCCTTCCAACAATGAGTGACCTTTGCAAGTATATTGAAGAAGATGTAGTAGTACCATGGGTACTATTCCTGAGTGGGTTCCACATCCAATCACATGAAGAGCATCATCAAAGGGTGACCTGTGCCTGCCACTTCTTGTTTCGCTACAATGTAGTGCCCTTCTACGATGTTGACTGGTACACCGACTTCAGGAACCTGGTGTTCCCTCTGCCACTCATCATTGCTCCTGCTGATGTTGTTGATGTTCCTCATACCCCTACTAATGATGATATTGTTCTGGATCTTGTTGTTGATGCTTCCATTGCTCCTGCTTGAGACTAATAATTTTTTTTATGTTTTAAGAAATTAACACTCTATTAATCCATTTTTTGTATATATTCCTGGAAAAAGGCTTTACCATACATATATATGAAGAAGCTACAAAATATATAGATATACTTTTAAAATATGGCCGCAAAGCCATTTTGAAGATGTATTTATCAAATCATATATATATAATGAATATATCGCTTATATTATACTTCTTGTCTCCTTTTCTTATGGTTCTTCAATATGGGTTCTCTTCACTTTTGCATATGGGTGTCGTTTAAATTTTCTGCACATATGTTTTCAATTTAATTTTTTGCATATGAGTTTGCTTTTCTACTTCATGGGTTGCATTTATTTCTCTCTAGTTTTTGCAATAATGGGTTTTATCTATTTTCTTGCTTCCTTACACTGAGGATTTTATTGAAAGATTGGCCGACAAAAAACACGAAGGAAAATAATTACAATACTTACATATTTACACTGGCGAAATAATAATGAAGCTTAATTAAATAATTTTAGGTGAATTTCGTTAATCGAAATACCCAATGCTTCATGTTCCATGTTTTCTAATTCAAATGTGTTGTGTTGTTTGCACTAAATTATTCTAAACGGTCCTTCCCATAGACTGTTGAACTTTCCATGTTGGTCAAGCTTCGCAACCCTTTCATTCAACTTTAATACTAGGTCCCCACACTTTAGACCCTAGTCTGAGGCTTTCTTATCAAACCATATTTTAACCACCTCCTAGTAGTTACACATGGCTATTAGGTCCTTTTCCATTTTTTCTTGTACTTCCAACAATTCGGCCAACCGAACCTCGATGGCGTCATTTTCTTCAATTTCTAGGGACTTGAGTAGTTGCAGTGTAGGAATCTCAAATGAGATAGGCAATAGCGCTTCCTTTCCATACACTATCTCATATAGAAAAATCTTGAGGACTTGTTTGGGAGTTATGCGGTCTGCCCAGAGCGCTGCCTAAAGGTTCTTATGACATTCTCTCTGATGTTCTGACCCGATTCTTTTGATTAGTTAGACTAAATTTTTGTTATTCGACTCAGCCAGGTCATTCCCCTAGGGGTAGTAATTTGATGAAGTTTTCAAGAATATGCCATGCACGAGTGTGAATTGACATACCTTAGAGCCTAGAAAAGCCTTGGCATTGTTGGAGATGATGGTCTTTGGCGGGCCAAATCTTGTCACTAGTTCCTCAAGGAAGTCCACTATCTCTGCCTCTGTTGGATTCTTTAGGGGCATGGCTTCAGTCCACCTAGTAAAGTAGTTCATGGTCGTGAGGATCCATTTGTGTCTAGCACTGGAGGCAGGATTGATCATCCTGATGAAATCAAGGCCCCATTGAGCGAAAGGCTCATCAACCACTATTGGTTTGAGAGGCATTGCAGAGTTTTTTCTCCTTGGTGCGAAGAATTGGCATTCCTTGCAAGCTTTCACCAAAGAGTATGAATCATTAAATAGCATGGGACAGAAGTACCCAGCGCACATGATTTTGATGGTTTTGGTCTTCGTAGAGAAGTGTCCCCCTACGGGACTATTGTGGAAATGGATGATCTTCTTCCCTTGCTCCATGGTGACAAACCACAATAGAATTCCATTGAAATTCATTTTGAACAGGACTCCTTTGATGAGTGTGTATCCGCTATTCTGTAGTCGGTAGAATCTCCTTTTCTAAGAAGGAAGGACTGGCAGATATTTTCCAATACGCATAAACCTTACCCTATATGCTAGCCAGCAAACTTCAGAGTCAGATTCATTTGTCGAACTATTCATTGCTCTTCTAATAGCCATTTCCTCGTCGTGCACCAAATATTCACACAATCCTTTTCCTTGACAGCCTTTTGTAGGCTTGACCTCAATGTTGTATTCAAGGATCTTAGTGATCCAATTGGCCCTCTTTTCAGTGATTTCTCCTTCCATGATGTATTCGCACACATTGGAATGCATGACATAAACAATCACCTTATTGCAAGATATAAGATGTCAGAACTTCTTGAGTCCCTTTACAATAGTGAACGCTTGCCTCTCGACAAATTTTTAATTCGTCTCATATTCATTTAAGGTCCGAGAGTGAAATTCTATTGAGTGTTCTCCCTTTCCTTCATCCTTTTGAGCTAAGACGGTAGCAATGATGGATTTGCTACTAAATACATACATTATAAAGTCCTTCGATAGGTCTAGATTGACCAGTACAGGAGCTGAGGAAATAGTGTCCTTAACCTTCTTGAAGGATTCTCTAGCTTCTTTTTTCAATTTGAATAATTGATCCTTTTTCAGCATTAGGGTGATTGGTTTAATTATTCTTACAAAATCAGAAATAAATTTTCTTTCAAAGTTCACTTTCCCCAAAAAATATTGGACTCCTTTCTTGTTGACTGGTAGTGGAAGCTCTCTGATTTCCTTTACCCACTCAAGATCAATGGAAACTCCTTCTTTGGACACTACATGTCCCAATAATTTTCCTTGCGACACTCTGGAACCACATTTTTTTGAGTTTAGGGATACCCCAAACTCCTGGAATTTTTTAAAAACCATCTCTAGGTGATCAAAATGATCATCCTTAGATTTTGAAAATATAGTCAGATCATCCAAATATATTAGGATAATCTTGTTGATCAATTCGATGAAAGCGATATCCATTTCTCACTAGAAAGTGGCTCCTGCATTTGAGAGGCTGAAAGGAATTTTAGCATATAAAAACATTTCCCACTTGGTAGTGAACGTAATTTTGTGTCATTCCTCTTCTTTGACCTGGATTTGGTTGTACCTAGAGAAACCATCCAACAGAGAAAACATTTTGGATCCTGCCACTATTTGCAAGATTGACTCCATAGAAGGCAACGGGTAGTGATCTTTTAGGGATGCTTTATTCAGGTCCCAAAAGTCAACACATAGGTGGATGTCTTTGTTATTATTTTGGACTGGGACGAGGTTGGATACCCATATGTTGTGTTTGATCAAGAAGATGATCTAGGACTGAATTAGCTTTGTCAGCTCTTGCGCCATCAAGGTTTCAATCTTTGGGTTTACTGGCCTCTGCTTTTGGTGGATAGGTTTTGCACCTTTTTTCAGCTCTATTGTATGTTGGATGATGTCAGGATCATATCCCTTGAGGTCATCATATGACTAGGCCACTACTCCTTGATACTTCTCACAGAAGTTGATGAGCCTTTCTTTATCATGATGCGAGACATCCTTCCCAACTTTGAGCTTTCTTCCATCTCCGACCTGTAGGTCTGCATAGTTGCTTTTGTCTACTACAAACCTCCTCTTGTCATTTCTCACATCGTCACAATCAAACAGGTTTTTGAGAGTGACTAGCCCCTTTGAAAGCTTGTTAGATCTCAACTGAATGACTTGTCCATCGTAGGCCTCAAAAATCTTCGGTTGGAGTTGGTCGAAAAAATCTCCTGACTGTTGGATGAACGAGGCAATGTGTTCATCGCTTTTGAATACTTTCTAGCTCTGATTGTTATTTGGAATTTCTTGTCAGACTATCACTCACACAAAGTGTTTGTTATGAATTAAGTCAGAGGTAGGATCAAACTGAGATCTTATTGCGGCCATGCGATTTGCATTAGCGTTTTGTTCTTGGGGCACCATCTGGATGTTGAAGGCTTCAAAACCCTCAATTAGGTCCCAGACTCTATGTCTATAGGATCTCATGCGAACATTATTTTCAGTGGAGATCTCTCTGACTTGATTTACAATTAGCTCAGAGTATCTAAACACCATCAATTGCTTCAGATGCCCATCCACTCCGCAAGGCTTAGACCTTACTCTAGGCCCTCATACTTAGCTTCATTGTTCAAACAAGCGAACTGGAAGTGGAAGGACTGTCCAAGCATCTTTTCATTGTGTGGGGATGTCAAACATATCCCAGATCCTATGCCCACTTTGCATCTTACTCCATCAAAGTGCAACATCCATAGCTCTGAGGCTTGATCACTTCTGATTCCTCTTTTATGACCTTCAATCTTTTGTTTCTTCGTCGAAGATGACATAATTTCCCAACCTGACAACATGATAGTTGCTGAAAGGATCAATGTCTATGTATTCTCTCAAGAGAACTTCCTCCAAATCTTTGCAGTCTCTGGTCACTTTTTCATCCTCTAGCAACTTGGTGCAATACATTTCTTCTTTGGTAAAATAAGTATTGGTAGCCTCAAAGTTGATCATGGCTTCATCAAACCACATGTTCCTAATGCAAAAGTTTAGATATTATCTTTATTTTAACTCTCAGGCTTGGTCCTAGGATCGCACGTACCAAAGAAGGTATCCGCTTATCTTTGAAGTGTGAATTTTTGGGGATAGGTGTTGTGTGGTCTCACAACACACCCCATTTTTCCCCCTTGGCAAAATGTGGACACCCTTTTTTTATTTTCCCTTCCATTTTTTTTGTTTTTTACTTGCTTCAGCATTGTTTGGTGCTCGGTCAGTTGCTGATTTCCTCTCACATTTTTGCTTGGCCTTTTTGTTATCATATCCTTTTCCTTCCCCGTTTTGGTGTTTCGGTACACTCTTAATGTTTAGTATATTACCAGAAACTGGAATCCCAGAGTCCTGTGTTTGGGCCAAAAGAATTTGTATCTTCATAAGAATCTTGTAGATTTTTTTCTGTGATTTCATTAATCGTAAGTACTAGTCCTAATTTTTTTAATGGAGTCTCGGTATTTCTTTTATTGTTTCTTTTCTCCCCGGTTAGAACCTGGGAGTCTATTTTGAATTTTTTCAAATTTATCTTTAGACTTAGTTTCTACCTTTTGCCATTCATTTCCTTAGAAGATATTTCCTCGATCCTAGTATTGTTTCGCTTCTTTCAAAAGAAATAATAGAAAGCTTTTAATCCCTCGGTGGATCACCAATCAATCATATATTCTCATTGGCATATACCTTGCAAAGAATCAACGTAACATCTGATTGCCACGTATAATCACCGCACTGTCTTTCTTCTCAAATAACGAACCAATGCAGAAATATAAGTGTTCATGATTTGGAACCTAATCTGTACTAATTGCACCTTTATTATAGGAATTAATGCAAAATAATAGGTAATTAATGAAGGTGGTGAACTACCTATGTACTTGGCACCACCTCAAGCATGCAGTTGCTTTTACAACACTCCACTTCGCATTATATTACAAATTTGCTAAGGACATTGAATTAACGAAACGACGTTGATGTGCAAAGAGAGGTAAAATTTGAGAAACTAAGACACAACTACCAAGGGTTTTGAAGTTGAATTCTGAAGAACCACCATTATTAACTAGGACTAGGTATGCTCTAAATAATTGATACTTAGTTAAGAGTTTCTGAAGTTAAAAATCTTGATTATGGTATTTCCCATTCTGAAATTGAAATGTTAATTATTCTCTGAGTTGTTAAATTTAATTGAAAAGGAATTGAAAATTTTATGAAACGTAAGTTTTGGTTAAATCTAACCCTAACTCGCACACAAGACACATATTCTAAAAAATGCAGAGCACATTAAATACAAAATGAGTACTTCTAAAGCAAAGGTAGAAGATGAATTCAAGTATTGCAATTCACAAGCAATACCCATCAACATAGTGGTTACAGATACTCATATGGGATGGTCTTCTGACATTGAAATCCATTCATTACTATTACAAGAGAATGCTTCTCAATGTACCAAGAATGTTGTGGCAAATGTGTTACTTCCTGCAAGAGGGTTTTTGTCGGCAATGGAAGCTCCTAAATTAGTCATGCAATGTATAAATCATTATGACCCAACCAAGAGGATTGTTGAGAAATAAGGGAGAATTTATGCAGACCTATCACAGAAAGGAATTATATACACATTTGGTCTCCCTATTTACACTCAGATGTTCAATGTTGACCTAAAGGCCAAAAACAAGACATATCAGAATCCTGAAGAACATAATAGAGAAATTATGAGCACCCAGTGGTGCCAACAACCAATTACACAACAAACCAAGATAATTCAAAGGTCTATGTTTAAACAAGTTATGAAAGACATTATAACTTTGCTGAGCAGAGTTGCTGGTTTAAGAGATGTAAGTAAGTTTGAACCATGGATGTTCATGATAATATCCCACACGGTAGAGGTTCTTGTGGAGTTGCATTGGGGAAAATTGATAAGTGATAGACTACATGAATAGATTACCACATTCCCAAAAACTAGATGCTTCTACATGTCATCGTATGTTATTTACTCCTCTGATATGAGAGCTGGTAAACAAGGGTTGAGATAGCTTGGTACTCTGGGCACAAAGGTTGGCAACAATTTGATATATGCACATCTACCCCAGATCACCATCCACAGGTATAAAGCTGATTACATAAAATTTAATGATTTGTTCTCCATGAAATTGGTGAGAACAATGGAAGGTGATAAAGCTAAAAGATTATCCCTGGTAGCACAAAGTGTCATTCAACCAATGGGAGGTTGGTACATACAATTCCCAACTTACTCCTACATCAGAGTGGAGGGATTTGATGGACACCCATTCATGCTACCTAGGTATGCCACAAATAAATTGTTTTATTGGAATTGGTGAGATAGTTAAAACCATCTCAGTCTCTTTATAGCCATGCTCACAAAAAGGCTTCTTTTAAATTTCCCATTATAGTAGGAAATTATAAGTGCAGTGGAATTAGAGTAATTGATTTGTGTGAAGAAGAGCTAAGGACCTATCATTTTGAAGAATTCCCACTCCAGAGAGTGTATTATGATATTGAAGGAAATATTGCTAAAAATATAGCTGGTTATCATGCTCATGTGCCTCATTTAGAAGATTATTGGCTTAGCTGTGAAGACGGGTACATGGTAAGAAGAAGAAAATATGAAAGAATGACTTTAAGATTTTCTCGGATGCTCAAGCTTTATGACATCCTAGACCAAATGGAAGAAGATGACAATTAGGTGTTGAATCAATTTTACAATGATGACAGGGTATATGATGAACCCATTCCAGACCCAGGTGTTGATGATGAAGATATGACATCAATTGATGAGTTCACTAGACCAGTTTTAAGGTATACTCAACACTGGATTGATGATTTTTGCAAAGGTTGATGAGGAATTGAACCTATGTTTTCAGAAGATAAAAGAAGGAAACAAAGAGATGAAACCACTTTTGAAAGTGGAGAGCCTACCAAGAAGAAAAAAAGACTAGTAAGGCAACTCCAGGTATCAGAATTGAAGAAAGAACCCCTGAAACCACAAGAAAAGAAGTTCACATAAAACCATCTAATAAATAGAAAGATGCAGAGACAGGAAAAGATAAATCAAAAGTGATACATAAAGGTGCATCTTCCTCTACAGCTAAACCAAGAATAGGAGTAACTATTGATGAAGGAACAAGAGCAACGAAGAATGTTGGTGCACAAACCAAGTCTACATCTCAAAGGGCTACAACATTATTTACCTCTCCCCCTTCTGTTAATATGGCTAGTATGAAGCAAGAACTAGGAGGGACTCCTATAGCTTTAGAGGAAATTTCTGAAGAAGATGAAGCTAGAATTAAAGAACAAATGGAAAAATGGGGTGTTATGTGGGAGAAAGTGAAAGAAAATAAGTCTAAAGACAAACCCATGGTATACCCGGTGATAGAAGAAATTCAAGATACAAGCTCTAACCCCATAAATGTTGAAGAAAAAGAGTTTATTCAAGGAACGCTCGCCTTAGAGGCATGAAACCCTAGCATAATTGAAATGGAAATAGGAGAGACTACAAAACAAAATCCTGTTCATGAAAGAATTGTTGAAGATACTCTTGATTCCCAGCCTTCGCTTGGGAATATACAAAATGTTAATGAACACTCACAGGTCTTTGAAGAATCAGAGAAAGGCCATGCTAAAACTAAAATTCTAGAAATAGAAGCTACACAGTTTGTAGAAGATGAAATTGAAAATAGAGAGAATATTGGTGTAGTAGTGAATGAAGAAGATAATGTTCAGAGAGATGAAATAGAAAATATGGATAGATAGGAAAATGTAAGTCTCCACACAGAGGAGGTAGTGCCAAACCCTACCAATCTCGAATCTATGCCAGATATCACTAAAGAAATCCCCATTTTAGGAAATGTGGCAAGCCAAAGAGAAGAAGTACCTTAAACAAGTGATAAAAAAGGACAAAGAAATGTTACAAAGGTACAACAAGATGATGATACACTTGATTGGTTAATTAGGGAATTAGCTTTTACAATGGAAGTGGAAGTGTTACCTTTGAATCTCAATAATTTCATAAAAGAAGTAGATACTCCTAAACCTAGGTGCAGAGCAAAGGGAAAGAATGTTATAAAAAGGAATGCAAATGGAAACAAAACTATTCAGATAGCCACTCCAACAGTTGATAAAGACAAACATGAAATAACACCTAAGGAGTATAAGATCACAAG
>VDFB02041416.1:0-27771 GCA_007258455.2 Sequoia sempervirens
CGTCTGCATATCCAATCTGCCTATTGCGTAGGTGACCTTCAAACATCTTGATATGGTCCTCAGCCGTGTAGTTAACATCATTGGCAATGAACTTAGGACAAAAATTTTCAGGATTCTTTGGCATCTCATGGTAATCTTGAAACTCTAGCGGAGATGGGTTAGTAACCAACCATGTAGCACCGTTTGGAGCGGGTTGACCTCCTTGCTGACCTCCTGGTTGACCTCCTGGTTGAGCCATTGCTTGAATTGGTAGTCGCCTTTGATATACAATAACTTGGGTTGGCTGTTGTACAACTTGTTTCGGTTGAGCAAACCTCGAAGCACTAGGTGGATTTTTGAACAAACTTGAGATTTCTTCTCCGCTTTCTTCGCTTGAGTGAACTTCTTCGTTGGATAAGAATTCTTCACTTGACTTGACTTCTTTGCTTGAATGAACTTCTTTCTTCTTCCTTGATCTCGTAGGTAGCTCTAACTCCACAAAATCTTTATATGAACTGGGCGTAGACCTCAAGATTCTCTTCAACTTGTCTGGCGAAAATGAAGTGATACGATCCAGGATGTAGCTGATTGTTCAACTCTGAGAGAACACCATCTTGACTTCTGATAATTTTCTCCAATGGAACTCTTTGTGCTTCAAACCCTTTCTACTTCAACACAACTGTATGCTGTCGCTGTTATTCGCGTTCGCCCTCCTTCTAGCGCCAATCCTGTTGACGTGGTTTTTGAGACCGCACCAACACAGAATAGAGTCTCCCAACGGACGCTCTATCCTCTCTTGAACAAAGTATTCAGCATGCTAAGATTGCGAGTAAGATCGTGCTTTCAACTCCAAGGTTCCTTAAGTACGAATAGGCTCAGTTTGGTTTGATGTGATATTGCTGGTATTTTCAAGGGGACTTACACAATTGTTCGACGGCTAACAACAAACAGCAGACAAAGGGCTTTCGTGTAATTCAAATGATTTGGCAGGTGAGCGCAAGTTTCCTAATTCTAACCGAATGAGCTGAATTTAAAGGTGTAGGGCCTAGAAAGTTTATGTTCTATTCTAATACACAAGATATGTAGACTTGGTTTCAATAAGAACTTCAGCAGATTTCACCTAGCCTCGGTGGTTTAACCTCAGTAAAATAAGTGCAATCTTCAAGAAGCGGCCGAAAAGATGTTCAGGGTTATAATTTAACATACATACACCATCGAGAGCGGCGCGCTATAAGTATGTAAACCACAACCGGTTAAACACAAAAACAATCTCCCGGTCGACCCATGAAGAACTTATCATCAACAAAGCGCTAGTGGTATGGAGACTTAATGGCTTATCAATAAAACACCACACCTACCAAAATAGCTACTTGCATGAACTTAAACTACTTGGATACGAAAGGAAGAAGAAACCTTGCTAGCATTTCATGACAAGACGAATTTCATCATCAATGAAAGATCTATTATCATAAAATGTATTACACAACAATCTCCTCAAAAGTTTTCAAAGGGAAAACTTTCTCTCTTCTCCAAATTATGCAAAAATGCTCTACAATGCTACACTACTAACTCTAATACTAATACTCTCTCAATGTCTACTATTCCAATGTCTAATCTAATTCTAATTTTTTTTACAAATGAGGGGGACTCCCCCTTTTATAGCTAGCCAAGTCCCAAAAGACGGCTAGGGTTACAATCAATAGAATGGCCAGAATCGTGCCACCTCAGCCCTAAATAAGATTTGCCCTAAAAACCGCCACAAAGGAGAGTGGGGTAATAAATGAGCCATAATGTCCATTATTCCTTCTAGAAGATTCCATTTGTAGATGCGTTCACACTATTCTTGATCTTCTTTCTTGGCGTTGTTCTTTGACTTCTTCCACTTGAGGGTCTTCATCTTTGTCACTTGAGCTAACATTTAGCCATTTTTCGCAAATTTTCTTCCTTCATGTGAAACTTGTAACTTTATCTTCCTTCGAAGGTTGTGATATCATTGTGCTTCATCACTTCCAGACATTGTGCTCCGGCCTCAACATTTCTCCTGCAAAACAAGCAAGGAGAAGAGAATTAGAACATTTCATAATATAATCTTAACTTACTTACCTGATTTTCATGCTCTAACTTCCAAGCGTCAACCTCTGCTTCGCGCTCAGATTCTTCATGCCTTAGCCAAATTTTCAACTCATCTTCCTCAAGGGCGCATCATCTTTGAGAAATTCATTTCAACTGCATCTTCAAGAAATTCATTTCACTTGCTGGAGCCCTGACAACCTTGATTTTATTCATCTCTGGCTCAAGAAAACTATCCTTCCTAAGAGCTTGGGCAAATTCACCTAGGCAATTCCTTTCAAATCCATCGTCTGGAGAATTTCACCTTGAAAACACATTTTCTTCACATTTGCCTTAGAAAATTTTCAAGTTTCCCTTAGGAAAACTCATCAATTTAGTGCCCATCAAAAATCTTCACTGAAAAAGTGTTGGCGAAGCACGGAAGACTTTAAAATCCATTCCTTATCGATAATCTTCAATACCCAGAAGAAAATTTTCTCTGAAACGCGATGAACCCATGGGTGCACAACGAATGGGTTCATTTAATTTTCTTGAATTTTGAACCTTAGAAAATATTCCCTGTGAAATTTAAATCCGTTTTTCACATCTGTGAAGATTTCTTGTTGCTCTGACTTGAAAATATTTTTGTTCCTGTGCAGCTGGCATTCACTGACTTCATCTCTGGCAACTCATCTCGTGCCTCAGGAAAATTCCATCACCTTTCCAGACTTAGGCATTTTTCTAAGGGAGAAAATATTTTGTGCCTTAGAAATTTTTGAAATCATCTCTTTGGAAAATTTTGCCTTAAAAATTTTGTATCCAGCTCGATCCACTTTGCCTGTGAAAATACCAACTTCACTTAGAAAATTTTATTCACAGAGATGCCCGGCACATTTTATTTTCTAGCCACCACTTCGTATTTAACTTCGCACTTGAAAAATATTTTTGGAGCTCCAATGCCTTAGAGGAAATTTTATCACTTTGCAACTTCAACGCCTTAGCAATATTTGCCAACAACTTGTATTTCACCACGCCTAGCATATTATTCCTCTCCTCTGGCAATATTTTCTAACACCAATACCACTCATCACCCTTGGCGCCTAGCACTTGATGGAGGAAAATCAAAATTGCGCCCAACATCTTGTTCTCACCCTTCACACGCCTTAGGGGAATATTTTCAACTTTTGACACTTTAGGCGCATAATCACTTGATGAAGAAAAAAAAACGCCTAGCACACTACCCTCAACACTTTTATCTTACTTGCCACGCCTCACCTCATATTCATTTGACATGGCGCATATTGCATGTCAAGAAGGATATACTTCAAGCGCCACCTCTTGTCTTCACTTGGGCGCATTTGGCATGGTGTGAAGGAATCTTTTTCAACGCCCCAACTTTGTCCTCACATGCCTCATTTAGGCGCATTCAAAGGAGAGAGGAAAAAGTCAACCTTCTTAGCATTTTTGGGCGCATTTCTTATGCATGTAAGATAAACTTGTAACGCCACCTTGTGACCTTTGAGCTCCCCTATTTTTGTCTCCATATGGCATGTTTTGGGCGCATTTTGCACCTCATGAAGGATGAAAATCCTTTGACTTCTTTGACCACCTGCCCACTTGAGCGCATTTCTATGTATGTGCAGGATAAACTTGGGCGCATTTTGATGCATGAGGCGGATGAGAAACTTTTTCAACGACTTTAATCTTCCTTTGACCAGCTTTCAAGAGGATTTTAGAATTTGTCTTTTCTAGGCTAAGTTGGGCGCATTTGAGGGGGTGAGAGGGATGAAATATCATTGACCCCTTTTGACTTGCTTCTTAACTCCTCTTGGGCGCGTTTAAACATGCTAGTGGCTGGGCGCATTTGCTAGGTGATGGAGGATGAGAACATACCACGCCTCAGCCAGTGACCTTTCAGCTTCTTATTTTTGTCTTTACATGGCCCATTTTGGGCGCATTTGAGCATGCAAGGAGGATGAACTTTACTTAGAAATTTTCCTTGACTCTTTTATGATGGGGGCGCATTTTGTATAAGCTGCAGGACGAGTTTTATACTTAGAAACTTTTCCAATACGAGAGCTTGAGCTGGGCGCATTTTGCCATAGGAGGCGGATGAAACTTTGCCTTAGAAAATTTTTTATGCTTCCACCTCACCAGCTTTTCCTTGAGGGCGCATTTTGGCATGTGTGGAGGATGTAACATGTTGACTTTTCTTTGACCACTCCAGCTTTGGGCGCATTTTACCTCTGGTGAAGGATGAAACTCCATACTTAGAATTTTTTTTATGCCTCCTTACTAGCTGGGCGCATTTCCTTTTGCATACTGGATGAAGTTCTAGACTTAGACAAATTTTCATCATCTTTTGCTAGCTTATCCGTGCCTTGCTATTTATAGTAAGCCTCTTGATTTTCACACTTCGGAAGCTCAGATCGCCATGAAATTTTAAACACTGGATCCTTGCAACCTCATTATCCTGTTAACACTGCCATTTTTAATCATCCTGCTATTTTTAGCCCATTTCCAGAGGTAGTTTACTATAAAGAGTAACCTCATGTTTCTGATGGCTCCACTGCTTCGATTGACTTGAAATTTTAATGAGGCGCTCCTCACCACGTGACTTGTCTGTCGACACCACTGCATGCAGTTGATTTACTATTTTTAGCCAGTTTCCAAATTGACTTACTATAAATAGTAAATTCTTTCCGTCGACTTGAAATTTTACCCGATGAGATAAGCGAAGAAGCCCATTGTCGGTGGTTTACACCGGATTTCGAAGATTTTGACTTTTGATGCCTATTTTTTAGGCTCCGAAGCTGGAAACCCTAATTTGCATTGCATGCGTATCAAAAGATCTCCGTTTGTCTTCGTTTCTGCGGCACTACGATCGGCTCGTGAATCACGGCCTATTTGAAATTAGGGTTTATACGCGCTAAAATAGTAAGTTCCTTCTTGAGTGATTCTTCATTTTGCATATTACACCATCGCGAAGCTCGAAAAACCCGCCGGGAATCACGACGGCTGCAAAGAAACCGACATACAAACCCTAAAAATAGCCTCGGAAGGGCTGGGATTACGAAAGTAGTGCGTCTCGTCTTGCATGTTACATCATCGAAGGTCTTGAAAACCGGAAGGAATATCGGACATCTGAAAAGAAAAACTCATCTGGACCACGAAGCTTCGTCTGGGAAGCCGGTTGCGCTAAAATAGTAAGTTATGCTGTTTTTTGCTCAAATTTGGCATGCAAAGCGATGCGATATACTCGAATAAGTGTCGGAATCTCAAAATAGGTAATGAGCCTTTTGTAATCTCCACTTACTAAAAATAGTAAGTACCGAATCTGATGAAAGAAATTTGCGGGCTTCTTTGGAAACATCTGACAAAACGTTAAGCTCAAGTTTCAAGTTATTCACCTCATTTGACTTCAAATTGGCTGGAAAGACTCAAACCCTAATTTCAGACTTGGCCAAATTTCACTCGTTCAAGTTCAAAGACGGGAACGTCCCCGGAAGGCAGACCATAGAAAAGAGACAGACGGAGAGAGAGACCAAAGCCAAAAGAGCGAGAATGGAGCAAAAATTAAGGTCCCCATGCAGATAAGGCGATGTGTGAAAAAAGGTCACAACAAGACCCATGTCTACACCTATGGAAACCAACCTTCCACAAATTCCAAAGAAGCTGGGAATCAAGTGAAAATGCGAGATCCAACCCTTCTGAGACGGATAGTTGGATCTTTGATGTATCCCAGTTAACACTAGACATTATTTGTTATGCGATAAATGTTCTCAGCCAGTTCATGTGTGAGACAAAGGAAATTCACTTAATGGCTGTGAAACATATTTTGAGATATCTTCAAGGCACTATTGGATATGGTCTTCTTTACAAGAACGATCAACTAGATCTACATGGGTACTTTGATTCAGTTAGGTTTGGAAGTCGCCGTCGAGGAAAAGCACATCGAGTGTTGCTTCAGTTTAGGATGCATTTTATGATCTCCTGGATTTCTGAGAAAAACAATCTTGATTGCCTGAGAGCTCAGCGGAAGTTGAATACATTGCACAGCCTCAATGGGAGCAAAGAAGTAGTTTAACGTAATTGCTTGTGGGACTCTTTGGTGACCCTTGAATCCTACAATTATTCATTGTGATAATCGAGTTGCATCAAATCTCTGTAAATCCCTGTCTTTCATGGTAGATCTAAGCACATTGAGATCCCCTATCATTATGTAAGAGATATGGTGGAAAGGGAAAGTGATTCGGTTAAGGTATATCGGTACAAATGATCAAGCTGCGGACATTCTCATAAACCTCTCCTCTTTCCGAAGATCAAAGGTAGGAAACACTTGGGAAGAAACTTGGTATGGTTGAAATGTAATTTGTTATTTATGTTTGAAATTCAAATTGTTTATCAAATTGTACTAATATATATAAAGATGTTTAAATGTGTAAACTCTTTTGTCATGTGTGTGACTCCATGACTTTATGGGCCTACTCCCCCTGTGTACATTATTGAAAGGTGACGATCTTTCTAATAATGAGCACTTGTATTTGACATTGTAAAGTGACGACTCTACAATGATAAAATATCATGATAGATATCATGTGACTTGATATCTGTGGACATGTCATGATAGTATCTCTTGGACACTTTGATTGATATCATGGGACTTGATATCATTTGTAGATCATTGTGATCCTTAAGAGATAATCATGGTGGATATTTATATCTGTGGATAATATGAATTATGGTAGACATCATGTGACTTGATGGAGTGCATCATAATGAGAAGATGTGTTATGAAAAGAATGTGGGGTAACTTGGCATTGAGAAAACATATCGCTATCTTGATATCCGCGTGTGAAGGTGATATCTTGTCATGTCCCCCGAAATAGTAGCACTGCAATACGAAGCATAGAAAACGAGATAAACAAAATACATGTCAAAGACATTAACTATTTTATTATCATAATTATAAGTATTAAATTTAATGTTGTAATACCAAAATATAAATATTAGCAATCTCATTATAATTATGATTACCAAAATAATATTGCAATTATGATTATAAATATAATAGATATTATAATATACATGTCATTAAACGAACATATATTGTTTTAGTAATTACTATAATAATAATAAAGAAATCATAAAAGAAATAATACTGAAATATGTGACTAAATAAACAAATGAAAAATATAAATATTATTATAATGCAAAATAGAATTGTTAATTGTAATTATTATAATAGTAATATACATAATAAAATTAATAATAGTTATGCCTCAATTGAGTAAATGAATAAATAAATATTACAATTATCATAATTAATAAGAACCATTAATATCATTTATTATAAGTATCATAATAATAATAAACAAAACAAAATGATAAAATAAAGTAATAATATATACCTCTGCCTTAATTAACACATAAACCCATAAGCAGCAATTCCTAGCAAGAGATATAATAATAGAACAAACATAAAGAAGCAATCTTTAGCCAAAAACACAATTATTACTAACAAAGCCTAAAAAGTGATCCTCATTAATAAAACAAACAGTAATCACATATGCAAAAGACGCAGCTTTAAAAGGGGATAAATAAAACATATAAATAATGCCAAATAAAAGAGAGATAAATAAACACTAAGTCGATTCCTAAAATGCTCATAAACTAGGCGATTAACCAATGCGGCAAGTCAAAATTATTAAGGGATCAGTCCCAAAACAAATAAAGTAACGAATGCATGAAAAGACACGTCTAGAAAATAAAGAGATCTTTGATCAGCCATAAAGGAGAGATCGATGCAAGGCATCAAGGAGAAAAATAGGGAATGAGAATATGAAAGGAAGGAAAGTAGATAAGGAAGGAAGAAATCATCGTTGAGAAATCAATGTACTATTTAGTCAAAAATCTGATAAGGCAGTGAGCAGTAAGTCTGATATTATTATAAATGTAGATACATTGATATGTAGAATATATATTTGTGTGTATGTATTTCTTTATATAGATATATTTACAATAATGGTATATGAATATTTATTAGAAATAATGTATATATATTTAAGTAGAATATATATACGTATTAATATACATATTCATATAGAAATAATGATATATATATTTTTTATAAATTGAAGTCAATTAGAAATAATGACATATACATAGAATATATATATATATTCACGATTATGCAATAATGATGCTTGCAACAATTATTGAGCCTTATAAGTAATTACGATTTTAATATAAGAATGAATAGATTAATATTTATTTATGTATGTTTTTATCGTATAAAGGTAAGGATGAAGGAAGACGATTAAGGAATAAGGAGACACAGTAGTTCAAGTGATGTATTCACTTAGCAATAATATTTAGCATATTTTGAATATAAGAACTATATATTGTTAATTTGATTATTGATATAATGACATCCTTTAATCTTATCATAATGAGAATTATCATAGAAAATGATGAACTTAAAGAACCATTGGTAAATGAAAATATATTTGATTATAGGCATGAAATAAATCTTGGATGAATGCAAATATATCCGATTGTTTAAAGATTGTCTACTATGTGCTTGTAAACCTATTAGGATCGACGAAACATGGGTAAAGTTGGATTGCCTAAAAACCCCACTTTCAGCCCCTTAGGCCCTAGACAAGGGATTGGGCTTTGCAGCCCCTTAGGCTCTTAACAAGGGATTGGGATTTGCAGCCCCTTAGGCCCTTGACTAGGGATTGGGTTATAGAAAGATGGGGGTCCCACCTAGGTCTCTGCCCCTTAGGCCCAAGATACGGGATTGGGCAAGAGAAGGTGGTAGGCCTTAGGCCACTTGGACTCCATGGTTCCTCTCCCCTAATAGGACGAGTGTCTTATGAGGTGTTACCATGAGTGGGGTATGCAGGTACTAAGCCCCTAGGCAAGAAGGATTGTGATGGACAACCTCTTGAGTTTACATGAGGGCTTCAGGGCGGATCCACCTATGGCACTCCTCTTATGTCTTCATTAATTGATTTATGTTTATGAATATATTGTGGATATCTAGATATTATTGCTAACAAATATGTGTATGTGGAAATGTTTTTGAATTGGTGAATGCAGATTTCAATCTAGGATTATTTCATTAGAGAAACACATTCCTTTTGGAAAGAAGAAACCCTAAACCTAATCAACAATCGAATTCTAGGCAAACAAGCAAATACAAGAGCAAGGCTAAGTAAGGGACATTACATATCTCCACTTATTTTGATTTGAAATATCTTCCCTAGCTAAGAGGGAGTGTTGATGAATGATAGCTTAGGTCAGATATAAACGATGATTGCTATAAGCATCATCATCGTTTATATAAGATCAATTTCTCTTCATATTTAATATTTCTAAAATAAGTAAAATCGAATTTTATAATGCATGTATAAAATCGAAATTAAATAAATGATGTTCAAAATACACATTGAATAAAATTCGGAATTCATATAATATATATCCGCCATGTGTGAGGGGATATATGTGTTAAGTATGTTTAACCGAATGATAATCGGTTATAAAGGAAACCCGCATGCCCAAAGGGACACGTCCCTTGAGCGGACGTGTCTCCACGTGTGGAGACATGTCCTCTCAAGAGACGCATCCCTTGGGGGCGGGTCTCCTTACATACAAAAAGGAGTTCCACTCTTGATATGCAAACATTGAAATTTATTAATGTTCTGCAATTAGTACATTCAGCATTAAGAGAAGAAATCTGAAAATCGTCTTTGACTTAGAATTTCTCACACAAAATTTCAGACCTTAGTTTATTCTTAGATTTCTAGGATCCTATTTGATAAAGATTTGATTACATTTACATTCCTTCTCTAGCTGAAGGTCTTGTAGAATGATGAAGTGTTGTGCAAGGAGTCTTGGCAATAGGTTTAAAAGGTGGTCTACTTCGTCGTTTACTTGCAGATGGTTCCAAATCACATCCTGAGGGATCTATCTTTTGACGACTTCCCTCTGGACATGCTCTTTGACTGATATGTCCCACCAAAGCATGCGTGAGTTTGTCTTCTCTTTCTTCATTAGATTCTACAAGTTCCTCCACTAGCTGTCCCATTTAGATTGCCATTTTTTCCTATTTTCATATTTGACTAGAGTTCTTATAGGCAACGACACCAAATGTTTACTACTATCTCTACTTGCTTGATTATTATAGAGCAAAGAGTAAAGTAGATACGAGAACAATACAAAACAACAATTTAGAAAGATATGTCAATATATTCATTCAAAGACTTTTACAAATTGTTCCAAGAATCCCATGCATGTGGTCCCTTATCATGTGTACAATTAGAAATATATAAGATGGCCGATGGTGGTTGAGGACTACCAATCGTCGACAATTGTCAATTGTCGGGAACTAACTTTGCCAATTACAATAAAACTAATATGATTATTTATAGACTATAGGGGACATTGCAAATAATTTTATCTAAAAACATAGCTTTCTCCATGCATTCCTTGATATCTCTCTAGATTTGGCACTCAATGGTTGAGGACTACCAATCGTTGGCAATTGTCAATTGTCAGGAACTAACTTTGCCAATTACAATAAAACCTATGCTCCACGGGGTTTCAGGGACGGGGAGTAACCGGTACGGCCGGACGAGTTTCCGGTACGGGGGTACTTTTGGGTCATTTTTTAGGGGACGGCAGGGGACGGCTGACAAAAAAATAGGGAAATTTTTAAAAATATAGAGAAATTTCAAAAGTTCATAAAGCATTCATTCTAGACATTGTATAAGCTTAATACATATCATTAGACTTGAATTGAGATTTCACATGAGAATTGACAAACAAATTATTAATTAACAAAGTTCAAATGCTTTTCATTATAAATGTGCAACTGCATACATATCATATAAAAGTCTGATAATTATAACCAAAATGCCCAAAGGCTCGAAGTCTCAACTATGAAATGACATGATAAACATAAACCTAAGAAAATATATCGCTGTCCAAGGTCCCTAATTAGCAGAAGGTAGGTCTAAATCAGCATCGCCCTCGTCATCAGAGCTCGAGTCTAAATCAGTGTCAGTGTCCATGCCAATAGAAGGATCTGCCTCAACCAATGGAACCCCAACTAATCCCTCATGTGTATCCTCCTCAATCTGCATAGCATCTTCGGGATTAACATCCCAACGTAAGGCTGGAGTCTGACGATACTCACTAGACTGGCGATCTTGTAGCCGCAAAGCACTGTGTACTGCCACCAACTTCTTCGATCTTCTAGAGGTAAGGCAGTTCCTCTTGACCGATTGGATGAAGCTATATGTGGACCAATTCCTCTCTGCAGCAGAGGAACTGGCAACCTGTGAAAGAAGGCGAATGGCAAGTAATCTCAACTGTGGTGTATCCTTCCCATGCCACGTCCACCATCCAATAGGGTCGGTTTGAGCCAATGTAGCTCTATCCGTCCTCGCCTCTAGTTTGTCGAAGGTTGGACCACGAAGATTGGCAAATGCAAGCCACCGTGTACGAAGTATGGTAGATTCCTCTGGAGTATACATTTTTGTAAGGGCCTTCATGAAGCCTTCTTTCACCTCTTCATCATGAGATGGAGCCACTCTCCCAGGCCTCGGTGCATACCATTTCGGATTGAGAGCATAGGCTGCCATATGAAGCGGGGTGTTCATAATGTCCCACCGTCGCGTCACAATGGGCCTAAGATGCTCCTCATAAAATGCCAAAGAAGGGTCCTTGCTATAAATTGCTTGCTTGACCTGTCCAAGCATACTATCAAAGGTCTCATAAATCTCTCCAAGGCTAGGAGAGTCAGTATCAGCATATCTAATCACTTGCACAATAGGCTGGATGAAGGAGCATACATATCTGCAAGTGCAAACAAGTTACAAAAATTAAAATCAGCTAGGCTGCTAGCCTATAAATATTAAATAATAAAATGAAAATCAGCAATAATAAAATTTAATAATTCAAATAAATAAATAATAAAATCAGCAATGCCAATTTTCTTACCTCATTGTGGACCACCAGTCATCATCAAGGATTTTTTGTTTCACCCTTTTTCCCTCCGCTGTGCTTGACTCATGCCATCTACCCCACTCTACATTGACCATCATTAATTGTAGAGCCTCTTGGACCTCAAGCATCCTCTCCAATAAAATGAAGTAGCTGGCATATCTAGTCTCCACGGGCTTGAGGAATTCCTTCCTCGAAAATGTTCTAAACAAAGCAAGTGAAGTCTGATGGTTGCAAATGAACATTTGCACCTCTCTAGCCTCTGCAACCACTGCCTTCACCCAATCTATCTTCCCAATGTCCTTCAAGGTATTGTTCAATGCATGCATGCAACAAGGGGTCCAAAAAATGTGCTTATAAGCACTCTCCAACATCAATCCAGCTAATTTACACACACGGGCTGAATCAGTCACTACCTGGCAATGGTATATCATCAAGTTGATATGAGATTAGTATAAAATATAAATATCAAAAAATTTAAATAACTAATAAGAAAATCAAAATAAAAAATAAGAAAGAAAGAAAATCATACCTGCACAACATTAGAGGCTCCAACCTCCTCTATAGCATCTCTCAAAATCTGAAATTGGAAGGTTGCATCCTTCCTTTTGCCTGAACAATCTACAACTCTAAGAAAATAAGAGCCTGCTGTACTAGTGACAATAAGATTGATGAGTGGCCGATGTTTGATATCGGTCCACCCATCCATGATTATGGAGCAGCCATCTGTCAACCATGTTTGTCTCATATCCTCCATCAAAATACTCACCTTGGAGTACTCTTTATCAAGAAGGGTGGTGCGTAGCTTAGTTTCTCCAGGTGGAACATATGAGGGACCAGCAGCTATAATATCTTTGCACATTTGTTTAAAATATGGTGAACGTGAGACATGAAATGGTATGGCATTAGCATAAAAAAACTTGGCAATAGAGGAATCAGCCCCATCTCTTGTTGTAACATTAAACATATCAGCAACATTCATACTCCTTTTCTTTCCTCTAGTAGAATCCTCCCCCACATGAGAATGAGAAGCTGAAGCAACATCCA
The DNA here is from genome assembly GCA_007258455.2 of Sequoia sempervirens. Classification (NCBI taxonomy): domain Eukaryota; kingdom Viridiplantae; phylum Streptophyta; class Pinopsida; order Cupressales; family Cupressaceae; genus Sequoia; species Sequoia sempervirens. The sequence goes on from VDFB02041416.1 coordinate 13,090, forward strand.
CTGATGGTGTAGACATTCCCATACTAGGCTGCAAACTCTCAACTGAAACCCCTTTTTGTAATGCCTCCCCCTCCATATGCAATCGAGTTGCCTCAATTTTTTGTTGTTGGGTTATTTTTCTACACCCTTTCACCCCTTGACCACCAATCCACAAAAGATGGCAATAAACTCTCGTATAGCTGCCCCTATATTGTTTGTGGCACAAATGACACTCCCATACTCTACTACCCCCCGAATTTTTTTTCTTGTTTTTATCAACTCTTGTTGCAAATTGTAGTAGAGGTTTTTTGGAGTTAAATGGGCCTTTTGCCCATTTTTTGAGGATTTCAGATGGACATTCAAAGGGGTTTGAACTTGCTGACCCTACTCCACTCCCAGTCTCTGAAGACCCCCCAATGTTTGCAATTGAATTACCTCTAGGTCTATTTCTAGTTCTTTGAGTTTGAGTTCTTTCCTCCATTTGGATTTCAATATCATCACTTTCACTATCACTGCTGTTACTCATGGTTGTTTTCAAAAAATTTATGAAGTTTCTGATTTCAAAGAGCTGCAAGTTCAAAACAAAAAAAAAACACCCTAAATGCCCTTCTATGTGTTGAAAAACTTAAAAAAATCTTGCAAAAATTAAAACAAATAGCAAATACAAAACAAAGATGAAAAACATACCTCTAATATGCTGGAAATGATGCCCTAAGCTCCTCTTCAAACTGCTCTTCTCTCCTTCACTTAGCTGCTCTTCTTTTGCTCTCTTTCACTTCACATGGCAAGAAGTAAAAATGAGTTGCTTTTCTCATTTTAGGCCCCATATAAGGTAAACATTAGGTTAAGTGGCATGGAGCGTCCCTTGTGGGCCCCCCCATGCCTTTCTTTTAATTTAAAAACCTTTATATTTAAAAAAAAAACGTTTTATTTGCTGCTGGGCCGTAGGGTACGGCTAGCCGTATCTGGTACGGACGAGGGATGGCTGGGCCGTATCGGGTACTCCTAGCCGTACCCTACGTCCCCTGTTTTTTGGCAAAAGTCCCCAGTAAGTACCGAGTACTCGGTGGCAAAAAAGGGACGGCCAAGGGACGTTTCCTAGCCGTCCCCGCGTCCCCGTTTCGTCCCCGGTACGGGAAACGGGCAAAAATCATAGGGGACGCATCCCCGTGGAGCATAGAATAAAACTAATATGATTATTTACAGACTACAGGGGACATTACAAATAATTTTATCTAAAAACACAGCCTTCTCCATGCATTCCTTGATATCTCTCTAGATTTGGCACTCAAAAAATTTACACTCAAAATTTGACACATTGGTCATAATAAATTTAACATAGGCTTACTCCATTACAATTGATGACAAATGATGAAGAAGATGATATCACCATTGGTGTGTCAAAAGGAAGAAGTAATTAGAGAGATGCCGCATGGTGATGGACATCAAAATCTTACTCAATCTGCCTTAGTATCTCAGGTTTACGATAATATGCTCCATTTCTTCATCCTTAATAGCAAATCAGTCCTAGGCTCAATTTTGACAACATGGATGACTTGTGGTATATAATCTAAACATCAAATGCAATGTGTACCATGGGCATTTTCTTTGAGGAAACACTGGAAATAATGTGAATTCTTTTCAAGTGAGTTACAAGAACTTAGGAACTTATGTGTTGTCACATAAGTTTACGATGATATGCTCCATTTCTTCATACTTAGTGGCATATTATTTATTCCCAGGCCAAATTTTGATAACATGGATGACTTGTGGTATATAATCTAAACATCAAATGCAATGTGTACCATTGGCATTTTCTTTGAGGAAACATCAGTGCTCCACAGGGACTCGTCCCCTACCTTGGTACCCCCGTCCCCGTCCTAGAAACGTTTTGGGGACTTGGGGACTCCTCGGAAACTTCCCCTCGCCTTTGCATCTGACAATGATGCAAACTTGAGCTCCAATTTTGACACAGACCTACCAGTTGCATCTGCTGATTAGGGACAGCCATATATTTTCTATGTTTTTGTCATTTTATAGTTGAAACTTGAAGCCTTTGGGCATTTTGTTATAATTCTTATTTAATATGTATGCACATTGACAATAAAAGCATTTGAATTTTGTTAATTTGTTTGTCAATTCTCATGTGAAATCTCAATTCAAGTCTAAAATTATGTATTAATCTTCTACAATGCCTATGATGAATGCTTTATCAATGTTCTGATATGAGTATTTGAAATTTCTCTATATTTTTAAAAATTTCCCTATTTTTTTATAGCCGTCCCCTACCGTCCCTTAAAAATGACCCAAAAGTACCCCTGTACCGGAAACACATCCCACCGTCCCCTGCCGTCCCCGTCCCCGAAACTTGGGGGAGCATAGGGAAACATTGGAAATAATGTGAATTCTTTTCAAGTGAGTTTTGAAAACTTATGGAACTTATGTGTTTTCAACTTTTCACATAAGTTTCTGCTCACAACGAGTAGAATGCCAAATTTAGGGAAACCTAAATTACTATAAGGAAAAAGCCACAGCTTCTTTAGCAGAATCTGAAGGGATCATCAGTGCAAGTTTCTCAAAGATGTAGGTTGATGGAAATTGAGATTAATTTAACAATTGAAAACTCTTTCTGTGATTTTCTTAATTGCCTTTTAAAGGAATAAACATAGGTGTTTTTGAATTTGTTGTAGTGTGTTAGATTCCTGTGGACATCTATATAATAGTTTGTAATATTTCTGTAAACTGCAATTATTCAACATTCAGATAGAACAATTTGTGATGAGTGCTAATGGCATTGTTATCTCAATTTCATGTTTTTATTGGTAAAGATGGACACCACTGCAAGTGGCTCGCCTTTGGCGTAGACAGTGGCTTGAAGGTCTGCTAGCCCATGGCTCACAAGCTGTTCTACCATGTTTACCTCCATCAAGATATCTGGCCCTACCTCTCATGAGCATAGTGAAAATTGCGAGGTATGAACATTCATTTTCCATGCTGACATTAACTGTTCAAGGGTACTTTGCCACCATAATAAATATTTAGGCATGTTTCTTTTGGAAGGAGGCTGTTCAATTCATATGTTGCAGATGTATATTTGTCATTGGTTTTACATGCATAAAAATGAAACATTCAGAAAAACAATATCACAATTTGTATAAATCATTAAAAATTATATGTTAATGTACAAGGTTTTTTCTGTATATTATTCCCTATGTTGAATGAACAAAATGTTCTGTTGGTTTTGGTTGTCGGGTCTCTTCATTTGCTTCAAGGGAAGGTTTTTGAGGATTGAGAGCTTTTGGTTGCAGTTAGATTGGGCATGGCATTATTACTTCCAATATTATTGTCATTACACTACAATATTTTCTTTTTGGCAAAATGTCCAGATATCTGAGATACGAATTCCATGTAACTTGAAACCAACAAACAACCTAAATTCTTCAATGTCTTCAAAGTTGTTGAGTCAAATAAAACAAAATGGAAAAGCTAATTAGTAGCGAGAAAATTCACTTGGGCTATCCACCACCTTCAGCTTTTAGTCCAAATTATAATTTATATTTTATTTATTTCCTAGACTCTTAAGATTTCTAATTTTGGTTGCTCTTATTGGAAAGGACATAGTGATCACTGATGGAAGATGTATTTAATTTCTTACAGGGAATGTGGTTGGAGAAATTTAGAGCCAGTGCCTGTAGGAGTTGAGCCATGTGCTGTTTGTCTCGAGCGGAGATGCACAGTCGCTGCTGAAGGTATTATCTATAAACTATCATGAACTTGATAAATTGGTTCTTTGCTGTTTTTCTGCAATTCTAGAAACAGAAACAACAACTTTGGTTAATTCCTATCATTGCCTTATTATAAAAACCATCCTCATAGTTGTCTTAAAGAATGGAAATCAAAATTCCCTTAGAAATTTGGATGCGAGGAAACAACAAAAACAGTTAATGCTAAAACAAGAAGTCACAATATACACAACATATCAGCAGATTGACTTTCTAAATCTGAAATAAGTATGGTAATTTTATGAAAACATACAGCTTCTAGGAAATTAACTTAGGTTTATCAAATTTTAACCTTATATTGAATCAGGAACATAGCACATCCTCCCTATATATAAGATGTGGCCTGGAGATTCAATTGAATTTTCTTCTCTATTTATATGTGACTCCCTACAATGCCAATTCTTGCTAGTCTATTTTTCTTTCTAAAAGAGTTTTGGTATGATATCATCCTTCCTTTCCTGCTTAATAGCTATTGGTTTCTAATTTTTTTTAGGAGTATGCTTTGCAGTTTTGTTATCCTTACAGGTCAAGAAATGGTATTAGTAAGAGATGACCTCTGTGATCAGTAGGTTTGATATTGTTCTTCGATAATAAGGAAAATAAAATAACTCTACCACTTCTACTTAAATATTTTTGTCATGTTTTGTGGCTATAATAATTCCCTCATTTTCAAGTAGACTTGTAGTTGTGAATCAATATTTTATGAAAATAAAAAAATACATTGAATATACAATATGATTTGGAGAAAATTGACCAAATGCATTTTCATATATATAACTATGTTAATATGTTTCTCTCATTCTTGATATTACAAATGCAAATTATCAATTAAAAAAGGAACAAAGATGGACCCTTAATGCTTTATACCTATGTTGCTGGTTTGGGAGTGAATTCGGGGTTAGATACAGTGGTATGGCTAGGTATGGCTGTACTATATAATATGATATTAAAAATATATAAATTGGGTATTTTTATATAATAAAAACATATAAATTGGCTGCTAAGCTGCATAATCCATAAGCTTTGTGGTCATTAATCAATTGTCAATGATGCTTTTGGAATTAATTAAAATAACAAGCATGCAAGACAAATGCACTCCATTCAGAACCTTATGTCTCTCATGCACATGCATGCATTGAGGATTGCAGCATGTGTGAGGCAAGACTTTGAAAATTTTGTTTTTCTTGCAAAATTCCCATTTTATATCACTTTGCGTGTTCATGTTTCTTCTTCTTGATTTGTTGGAAAAATGGTGTTGTTGAGGAGGTTGACATGTTAAAAGGCAGAGATTGTTTGGAATTGTATGGGGAGAGGGTTTGATTTCCCACAACAAAGACACAACAAGATCTTCCTTATCTGTCCATGTTTGAAAATATTCATAGTACCTAGAAAGGAATAGATATCATTTAGAGAGTTCTTTTAGAACAAAAGAATCGAATTAGTGAAACCCCCATGGATTATTTTTATGCTAAAAAATCTAGAGATAGGGATACAAATCCCGCTTGTCACAAATCTTACTTCTTCTTTGGCAAATGGGTCAAGCAGGTTTGCTCAAATCCTAGTTAAAAGGAATTTGATTAGCTTGTAAGTAAAGAATGAACACTTAATTTATTTATGTAAATCCATTTGGTACATGGTACCTAGGGCATCTGGATTGTGCCCTAAGCAAACCCCCCCATAGTACTTGAGCCTAGTTTTGGACCCAAAACTATTCGGATCAGGTGTGGGTGCTTTTTGCAATGAACCAAATAGCATTATACTGACATCATCTATGACATTTTATTATGGTTTGGGGTGCTGAATTGTTGATTCAATATTTAAATGGCCAATTTTAATACTTATGATAGTTTCTTCTTAGTTTTCAATTCATTGAGGAGTTGTTCCCATGTGTTTTGTTTTGTTTATTAATAGCCTCACTATCTATAGTGAAGGAATCCTTATATGTGTTTATCTTTTCTATCTCATTTAATTGCTTATTTAAGATGATTCTCATCTTCATTTATGATAGTATCCACAATTCCTTGCCCTTGTTGATTTGGTTTACTTAATCCACTTTTGTTGTGCTAGCATTGACATTTCTAATAGTCTTGTTTCATTGGAAGGTAAACAATATGAATATTCCCTTAACTTCTTTTTGTGTTAGGATTTGAAGGAAATGCAACAATAAAAATTGAACATGGCATTTAATGAAAGTTTGAAGAATGATTTGTGCGCAATTTTGTGCAATTTGCACTCTCGCGCATCAGCTTAACATAAGCTTCTCTAATGCCATAATCTTCCCTTGCATGCACAACATAGCACCAAGATGCTTAGTGCATGGATGAGATTGGTAGAATGGATTCATGTGCACCTACACAAACACTAATCCCAATAGCTTCAAGCAACTCTACACAAGACAATTGCACATGCACTCATCAGTCATATCGCACAACTTTAAGAGTATGCTCTTCTACACAATAATATTGCCATCTCTTGCAACCTTTCCACATTGTGGACAACTTGCAGATGGGTAGCACATGCACTTGCACCAATATGTTTAGTTCAGCTCCATATGCATTCACCATCTACCAGTATTTGCTCTACATATTTGTACCAAACAATTGGTACCATACAAATCCGACATTTGGCATAGCCTTGGCCATATGGAAAGTGCACCATACGCACATGACACTTGTTAGCATATTGTGGAAGACTTCACTAACAACCTATTGTCTAAAATTTAAATACACATCATTGTACATTTTGTAAACTAGTTTGCCAATTAGTGAGCCTCTGCCACATCATTTGGTCTAGTTGGGTTGTACTCTAGGCTGCTCAAGAAATTTAGGTAGACGTTTCTTCTTACTTGGTCACAAGAATATGCATTCCTACCACCACTCCTATAGCATATTGTACAATCAAACAATATAAATTAAGGACAACACATTCCTCACACCAAATGCATACTTTGTCTCCTCATGGCTTGTTTCTCTTATAAAGCTTCTAGATGAACAAGCACCAAATGGACATAAACCTATCTCCATTTGTGTTGCTTCATAACCTTGTTGCCACCTACAAAGTTGTCCTTTGATCTTAGATATAAATTGGATCATTGGTATTAGAGTGTAAAGGCTTGACCTCATGTTGTATAGAGTTAGACATATTTATTTAGGTTTAAGGAATTCTAGCACCCATACCCAACTTCAGATCACCACACAAAGAAAGAAGATGTAGAGCCAAGTTTTTACCAGGGAGGGGACCTTCAACTTTCATCCGTGGAAGAAGAAATTAGTTATTCACATTTGGAGATTGAATCTCTTAAAAATAGTAGTTGCAAGAAATGCACATCATTCACAAAGTTGTAGTTTGTTAACCTTGTTTTCAATAATTTCATTAGAGCTAAGGACAAAAACATCAGTTGCATGCAATAGCTACATTGAGCTCTTTGCATTGTGGGATGTTTCCTCATGCTCACTTCTATAGATATGAACAAAGTTGGAAAAGAAGGTTCTGAAATCTTCTCCCCTTGATCTTGTTGTAATGTCTTGGGTCAAGAAAATAATGCAAATCCAATTCTTAACCTTGCACAAACACTTTTATTTGATTACCAACATTATTGGCCCTAGCATTCAATTATATCTTAGATAAGTTAGATTTAAAACTACTGTTTGATGCATTAGCAATATCATTACATTTTAAACACCGAATGACAAAAATGACTCCCAATCTTATTATAATGAACAACAAATAATAGATGAAATTGTGATCTCTATTTTATTACATTAATGGTTGTATTACATTCAAATAGTTTTGCAATATCATTAACTACAACAACAAATTCATACCAATAGCAATGGTAAATTGGATCAATACAATGTGGTTGGAGTCCATGTCCAATGAAAGTCAAATATGATCATCCTTTGAAATTACTAGGGTTTCTGTCCTAAGATTCCCATGCTTGAACACAAGTGCTCAAAATGGATTATGAAAGGAATTGATTAAGTGTAGATGATAATCCTGAGTGAAAACATTTGCTCTTTTATATCTGCCACAAATATAATAGGTTAGCCACCAAATACACCTATAACTTAAAATTTGAATAGTGATCATGGTTGGGAAAAATTTTGCTTCGAAAATAATGGTGCCAAAAAAGAACTACTGGAAACAATACGACATGTGCTAGGAAGTTAGGAAGGAAATGAAAACATAGGCAGAAATATCGAGGATTGGGGGTCAGCCATAACATGAGACTCAACTAAAGGACAAGGTGTTGGTGGTCGAGCAATAGGGATGATAGGATGGAGAAGTCCGAAGCTCCAATAGGTAGAAGGGAAGAGAAAAGTTGGAAGAAAAGACATAATTAGGAAGGGAAACCACACAATAGACAGAAACAAGGAAGACACAAGTACACACCTAATATATATAGACTTAGATTGATTGGAAATGGGACATTACATGTCTGTGCTACTCAAAATTGCTTGTCCTCAAACAATTGCAGGTTTAGATGTTCCAATATCTGCGGGCCTTCCCACATTGCATCCTCCATCCGAAGATCTTTCCATTGAATTAGGTACTCCTTGGTGCTTCTATTTCTCAACTTCCTCTCTCTTACATCCATGATTTCTTTGGCAATCAAAACCAGTTTGCTATCTTCATCCATCTAAGGTAACTCTTTTGATGGTACAATATGTTTGCCAAGTGTCTTTTTCAGACAAGATACATGGAACACATTATGAATCTTACGTCCCTCAGGCAGCTCCGACTCACAAGCAACTTCACAAATACTTCTAAGAATTCTATAAGGTCCATAGAAATGAGGCTTAAGTTTCTTAGATTTGGTTGCCTTTAAAGAAGATTGTTTGTATCATAGAAGCAAAAATTGCCAAAAACGCGCAATTAATTGGTAAAAATGTGAAATGCCATTGCTAGTGATTATTTCCCCCCAAAAATTGCGTATTTAAAAAAAAATCATGGTCAATGTTTGTTGACAGATTTATTCTTGTCTACCTGCATTAAAATTGCATTAGAATCATGTTTAAATCATGTTAAAATCACACCTAAATTGTGTGCAACATTTTTCAGCAATTTTAAATATTTTTTAAATCTTTTTTGCGATTTTTCTGGGTCATCAGGGCCCTGTCTTGGTGCGATGGTTGGCTGTTAGCATCGATTTAAATCCCATGATTTGACTATCTTTAATAAGTAGATTTAGATGAAAGCAAGGTCCTATGGTAGTGCAATTTTAAACTAGTAATTATTATAGCAACTGGATAGTTGATAAAATAGCTTAGTATCAGTAGTTGCCAGATAATAAAATGCAAAGATGATGTGCTAGGGTGTAGTGATTGGGTAATTTGTAAAATTGATCTGACATGTTTGGCTATATTTCTATGAAATGGTAATTGATTGATTAAAACAAGGAGAGGAATACTATTTTAATAATAAACTACAAGACGGTGTTTCTAAATTAGAAACAACCGTGAACTAAAGCAATAAACAAAAAGTTGCTAAAACTAACTGAAAGCAATCTAAGTTAACTAAAAGTAAACTTAAGGACTAAGATGACCATTAAATATAGCAATATTACTTTAATACCCTCCCTTAATAGTCATTCTACTAACTACACCAAGTTGAACCCTAAATTTTACACATTTGTCCAGACTTGGGGACTTGGTAAGAATGTCTGCAGTTTGATCCTCAGTTGGAACATACTACAACATCATTGATCCATCTTCAACAAGCTGTCGTATGAAGTGACAATGAAGCTCTACATGTTTTGTGCGCTCGTGGAAGATTGGATTTTTGGCAAGCTTTAACACCCCTTGGTTGTAACAAAACAAGGGTGAAGGCCCTACTTGAGACATTTTCATGTCAGAAAGCATCCTTCGAAGCCAAACTGCCTCACACGTTGCCTTAACTGTTCCTCGATACTCTGCTTTTGTCACGGAAAGAGCTACTACTTGCTGCTTCTTACTGGTCCATGTGACTGCACCCGTACCAAGACTGAAAACATATCCAGAAGTAGACTTCTTGTTGTCAACATAACCTGCTCAATCTGAATCTATAAAACCAAGCAGCCTCGTATCTTTGCTTCTGCTATATAGAATGCCAAAGTTAGATGTCCCTTTCACATATCTTAGCACTCGCTTCGCTGCAACCCAATGTTCAACCTTAGGGACAGCCATGAAATGAGAGATGTAGCTCTAATGGCTGTAAGATAAATGAGGCTGCCAACTAGTTGCATGAACGCTGACTCATTAACCATTGGTGAGTCTGATTTGGCTGAAAGTTCAGCCCTTTCTCCATGGGTGTGGATGAGATTTTGCAATCTGTACACATGGCGACACTGAGAAAGAGGTAGATGAACTCACACAAATGAGGTATGCATATCCTTGGTGGAAGGAGAAAGTAATCATATTTGAACAAAAACGATTAGAGGGCTTGTGCCCTTTGACACTAGAGGAGGCTGCACTGGTTTTGAAGGCTTTACGCTTTGATAAGAATACACAAATCTATATTGTTGTGGGTGAAATATATGGTGGTGAAAAAAGATTGGCGACATTGCTTGTAGTGTATCCTAACATTGTCCACAAGGAGATGCTTTTGAGTTCAAATGATCTGAAACCTTTCCAGAATCATTCATCACAAATGGCTGCATTAGACTATTTGGTCTCAATTACAAGTGATGTTTTCATTCCCAGCTATGATGGAAACATGGCAAAGCTTGTTGAAGGGCACTAAAGATATCTAGGATTCCATGAAACTATTTTGCTAGATTGTAAAAAGTTGATTCCATTGCTTGATATGTACCAAAATCAAACATTGGGGTGGGATGAATTTGAAGTGGATGTGAGACAGGTACATAAGAATCGCATAGGTGCACCTACGTAGAGGAAAGTTATCTTTGAGAAGCCTAAAGAAGAAGACTACTTCTATGCTAACCCTCAAGAGTGCTTTTGTAATGCATCATCCCTTTCTAGTTCATGATGCCCAAATAGTTAATTGTTTGAAGAATATTCTAATTATACATTGAAAGATCTACTAGGCTAGTTGCTATATCACCCATGTCTTGTAAGCCTCTTTTGAACATGGAAAGACATAAAAGTAAGGGGTTTGATATCAATATTGAAGCTCCGACTGCTAGAAATACATGAAAAGAAAAACCTTTTGAAAACCTTTTGACCTTTAGAGTTAGAGGTGATATGGTGCAAGAAGCCATTTCTATGATGGGATACACAGACAAGGTGGTGGTAATTCCAGTGCAGATAATTCTTCTTTTAGGAACCTGAGAAATAATTAAGTAGATGATTGACAGATCTACTCTAAGCTTATAGATAGATTTGTGTTTCCATTGAACTTCAAGAAGAATTTTTAAATTATTGCCAACCACTGCAAGCCATGTGCAAGCTATAGTGGTATTTTGCTGTTGCGTGATTATTTATTGTTTTGAGGCATTCTTTGTCCAATGCTAGTTGATTCATTCAATAGAGAATTTGTCCCAACAATAGAGAATGGTCTTTAGGCCTTCTCATGGTGCTTCAAAAGAATTTTTTTATGAAATGATAATTGATTGATTAAAACAAGGAGAGGAATACTCCTTTAATAATAAATTACAAGACAATGTTTTTAAATCAGAAACAAACGTGAACTAAAGCAATAAACAGAAAGTTGCCAAAACTAACTAAAAGCAATCTATAAGTTAACTGAGAGTAAACTAAAGGATGAAGATGACCATTAAATATAACAATATTACTTTAATAATTTTGTGGAATTTTTTGGGTGCAAAGTTCATTCTTGAAGGTTCTTGACAATGGAAATCCAATTAGATATTACTTCTTTTCTCAGTCTCTTCTATGAGAATTTAATATAGACTTTAGCCTTTGTTTAGACTATAGTCAGTGTACAATGTCTATTATTATGTTTCGATAATATAGGTTATTAGACTATGTATTAATTGTTTGTTGGCTTTGGGTAGTTATAAGCGTCGGTTGGTTGTTGGTTGTGTTGTTCTTGGCAACCGTTGGGTCATTTAAATAGATTGTGTATTGTCAAGGAAAGTGGTATGATCTAGTCAGATCGGCTTTGATCCTTGGTTGACAATCTCTAGTCTTCTTCTATAATAATTTCATGTGTGAACAAAGATATATTGTACTCCTATATTTGGTATACATTGTCATCTCTATTATTAATTCATGTATTTATTTTATTAGATATAGTAGTAAATATTTGGTGTCGTTTCCTTAAAAGAAATTGGGTAAGATTTGAGCGATTCATGCCCTTAAATCCCAATAAAGATGAAAAAAGGCCGCAAGGTGATCAAGACCATGGCATCAGGCAATCTTTAAGGATCATCAAGCAAAGGGAACGAAGGAGAAGATTATGAGAAACACTTTAGAAAAATACAACCGTATGATCCCCAAGTCGGAGCTCTTCTCGAGAACATAGTCAAGTTGAAAAGTCAAGACAACCCTCTCTTGACAAGGGAAGTTGGGAGACGAAGTAATGTTCCTTCACAAAATTGTATGAGAGGTGCCTTTGGGGCATTGAAAGGTTGTCAATTGAAGGAGAAGAAGTCAAGCCAAGGGTGTATAAAAGAAAATCTGAAGGCAAAAAAAGTACTGGGAAGGCTGAAGTTGAGAGAAGAGTTGAGGATTCCTACGTGGCTGAGAGTAAGAGAAGCATTGGAATGTGCGAATCAAAACTCCCTAGCAAGAAGATTCTAGGCACTAGGTTTGCATCAGAATAAAATCATGGTAAGCCCTAGTGGAGACAAACAAAAGTTGCCCAAGTTTACAAGTAATGGATTAGAGAATCCTGTTAGGCATTGTAAGACTTGTAAGACAATTTGGACAACAAATGGGCAAGATGATAAAGCAATTTGGCTGTGATCTTTTCCAGCCACCTTGCGAGGTGTATTGATTGACTGGTATACAAAAATTGACCAAGCCTCCTAAAATATATGGGAGCGATTAAAGAAGGCCTTTGAAGAAGAGTTTAAATTGCTTTGTGATGATACTGAAATAGTAGCAGAAATTTACAATATAAAACAAGGTAAGCATGGAAACGTATGAGCTTATAATCATAGACATAAAAAATTGCTTGTAAAGTTAGAAACAAAACCAGCTGATGGTCTCAAGAAAAGATGGTTCATCGAAGGTCTACTTCTGTCATTAAGAAAAAAAATGAAGGTAGTACCACCCTCTTCTTATTCAGAAGCCTACAATCAGGGAATGGACATAGAAAGTGAAGATAAAATGTCCTCGCAGTAAAAGAAAGACAAAGGAAGATGGAAGTTTTAATGACAATAGTGACAATAAATTGGGAATGGTATAAGCTTCAAATGATGAAAGAATTGAAAGTGGAGAAAGAAACCAACAAAGAAACTAATGAACTATGGTGCACTGAGTGCAAAATTGAGGGGTAACTATCCTAGAAAGATGATTTGTGAGATTTTCCAGGTTATGGGTCATTCAATAAAGGAGTGCCCATACAATTTGAATACTAGGAGTACACAAGTGCTCTTTACGGAAGGAGAGAGTTCACTCCATTGATGCTATAGAATGTATCTCTAGGCAGTTATCGGAATCAAAGATGAGGTCGAAGTCAAATACAATATGACCCCAAAGGATGCCATATCATACAATGTTGACAATGTAGCGAATGGGCACACTTTGTGAGGGACTACCAGAACAAGCTGGACAAAGTGCAATTATTGTGCAAATGGTGTAGAACTGAAGACCATGAAGAGATTGGATGTCTAAAGCAAAAGGCTAGTGTCAACATGATTTATGTGATGCATAATGAAGTATTGGCCATTACTCGCACCCAAGCAAGGAAGGATATGTACCTAAACCCATGTACAAAAAAGAAAGGCTTTGTGAAGCAAGGGCCGAAGTGGAGAATGCTATGGATAATAAACGCTGCCACTCAAATGCAAATGCAAGTATGATAACAAATCAATTACAATCCAAAAAAATATTACAAAGCAATTACTTCAAACTACCATACCAGTTAAAGTAGTGAATTTATTACAAAGTTTTCCTAAACTTCGAAATGCTATTGTATTGGAGGAGAATGAGATGGTGTATGCTACGACCGAGTTAGAATATGGTGAGAATGAAGATCCAATAACCGAACCTCTGCTATCGGGTGACTAAGTGATTGATCTAGTGTTACTGACAGTTGACATGGCAAAGAAACCAACGGTGGTGATCCTTGGAAGGAATCTCACTAATACAATTGTTGATGGTGGGTTTGGCATGAATGTACTTCCGGAAGACATTGAGAAGTCTTGGCAAGTCAACCATTTGGTCCCCAACTTTTCAATTGGTGGGTGTAGATCAACAAGTTATTAAGGTACTTGGATTTTTAATGGGACAAAAGGTAATTATTGGAACCCAAACATTTTTGTTGAACTTTGTGGTCATTTCATTAAGAAACCGTATGACGCATTATTAGGTCAGGGTTGGCTGGTAGCAGCCAAGGCTGATTACAACTGGAAAAAGAATACAATCTCCATTGAGAACAAGGGTCAGAAATATGTAATTGATTTAAAGAACCAAGCCATAAGTGAGGACGTAGCTTCCTTCAATTCGTTAGGTTTGAACTCCAAAGAAGAATGGATAGAGAAGCATGATCTAGATCCAATAGAGCGGAATGACAAAAGGATCTTGGAATTACAATCAGGCTTGGAGGATGAAACAAATTCTCTCCAAGCCTATTTCACTAGCAAATGGAGGACTATGAGATATTTCTGTCGACTTGTAATTTTCTCGAAGCCACAACTCTCACTAAAGAGCAACTGATGAAAAATGATTTTGAAAAGTTGGACAGTTTATGTTTGCCAAATGTAGACCATGGTTTGCAAAAGACGACAATTGCAGTAGAGGTATTCGACTTTGCAGAAGAATGCAAAATTACTAATAGTATGCTTCTGAGTACA
>VDFB02041417.1:0-14323 GCA_007258455.2 Sequoia sempervirens
CAATCCTCTACCCTCATCCTTAAACACTCAACCCTTAAAACCTCTACCATCTATCCTCTACCCTAGAAACCATTAAACACTCAACCATAAACCCTTAAACCATTTACCCTCTTCCATCAATCCTCTACCCTCTACCCTCAACCCTAATTCATAAACCCTTATACCCTTAGACCCACTTAATAAAATCTCTACCCTAATACCTCAACCCTATTGAACCTTAATCCCTCAACCCTTCAACCCTAATCCCTCAACCCCTATACCCTCTACCTTATACATTGGACCCTTGACCCTAATCCTCCAAACCTATACCCTCAGTCCTCTACCCTCAACCTTAAACCCTCAACCCTTCAACCCTCTACCCACTACCCTCTACCCTATAAACCCTTAAACACTCAACCCTAAACCCTAAACCCTCAACCCTTAAACCCTAAACCCTTAAACTCTCTACCCTCTACACTCAATCCTCTACCCTCTACCCTCAACCCCAATCCCTCAACCCTTAAACCCTTAAACCAGCTTAGTAAACTCTCTACCCTAATCCCTCAACCCTCTTGACCCTTAATCCCTCAACCTTTAAACCCTAATCCCTCAGCCCCTATACCCTCTACCCTATACATTGGACCCTCAACCCTAATACCCCAACTCTATACTATAAATCCTCTACCCTCAACCCTCAACCCTTAAACCCTATACCCTATACATTGAAAAACCAACCCTCAACTCTCAATCCTCAACCCTTAATCCCTCAATCATCAACCCTCAAAACCTAAACGCTCAACCCTGATACCCTCTACCCTATACATTGGACTCTTAACCCATATCCTTCAACCATATGTACCCAATACCTTAATCCCTCAACACTAAAGGTTGTCAACCCTATACCCTCTATTCTCAACCCTCTACCCTATACATTAGATCATGAACCCTCATATATCTATATGCCTCCCTCCTCTTCTCTCCTTCTCTCTTTCCATCCATCCCCCCTCTCTACCCTAATCCATCAATCATAAACCCTAAACCCTTAAACCATTAAACACTAAACCCTAACCCTCTACCCTCAACCTTTAAACCCTAAACCCTTAAACCCTTTACTCTCTACTCTCTACCCTCTACCCTAAACCCTAATCCCTCAACACTAATCCCTCAACCCTTACACCCTTGAATCTAAGAAAAATCCCTACCCTAATCTATAAACCATCAACCATTAAACCCTCAACCCTTAAACCCTAATCCCTCAACCTCTATACCCTCCATAATATACATTGGACCCTTAACCCTGATCCCTCGACCTTATAACCTATACACCAAATCCTCTACCCTCAACCCTCAAATCTCAACCCTCAATCCTCAAACTTAAACCCTAAACCCTAAAACCCTCTACCCTCTACCCTCTACCCTCTACCCTATACATTAAACCCTCAACCCTCAAACCTTAATCCCTAAACCCTCAATCCTTAAACCCTAAACCCTCAACCCCTATACCCTCTATCCTTTACATTGGACCCTCAACCTAATCATTTAACCATATACCCTCAAACCTATACCCTAAACCCTCTACCCTCAACCCTAAACCCTTAAACCTAAACCCTTTAACCCTAAACCCTTAAAACCTCTACCCTATACCCTCAACCCAATACTCTCTACCATCGACCCTAATCCCTCAACCCTATAGGTTCTCCACCCTCATCCCTCAACCCTATACCCTCAACCCCTATAACTTTCTCTATCTATACATCTCACCTCTCCCTCCCTCCCTCTCTCCTTCCCTCTATAATTGTCTCTATCTACCCTCTCCCTCTTTCTACATAACTCTCATTCAATCAATCCCTACCACCCTCTATCACTCCCTCTATCTATCTCTCTCTATCTCCCTCCCACTCTCTCCCACTCCCTCTCTCTCCCTCTCTCTCATGTCTGTCCCTCCCACCCCCTCTCTCTCAGGTCTCCACCTTTGGAAACCTACCTAGGTAACTCTCTCTCTCTCTCTCTCTCTATCTATCCCTCCCACCCTACCTAGATAAGTCCCTCTCACTCCAACCCCCCTTTCTCTCCCTCTATTAGGTCACTTACTCCCACAACCTATCCCTCTCTCAGGTATCTCACTCACACTCTGTCTCTCTCCCAATCCATCCCTCTGGCACTCCCTCTCACTACCTATCTCTCAAGTCTCTCCCTCTCACCCCTCACACTCTCATGTCTCTCCCTTTGGCACCCTACCTACATAACTCTCTCTTTCTCTTTGTATCTCTCTCTCCTCAACTCTCTCTCTCCCTCCCTCTCAATTATCTCTCTCCCACACCCCCTCTCTCTCTCACTCCCTTTATCCCTCCCACCCTACCTAGCTAACTCCCTCTCACTCCAAACCCTTCTCTCCCACTCTTTCTTAAACTCTCACTTTATCCATTTATCCATCTCACCTCCCCTCACACTCTCAAGTATCTTCCTTTGGAACCCTACCTACATAACTCTCTTTCTCTTTGTATCTCTCTCTCCCTCTCTCTAAATTCTCTCTCTCCTAGCCCCCTCTCTCTCTCACTCCCTTTATCCCTCCCACCCTACCTAGCTAACTCCCTCTCACTCCAACCCCTTCTCTCCCACTCCCTCTCTTTTAAACTCTCACTTATCCCTCTCCCTCTCTCCAGATTCTCTCTCTGTCTCTCTCTCTCTTAAAATTATCCCTCCCTCTAAAGACATACATAAATACATACATACAAGAATAATACATATGTACATACAATCCTACGTACATACAATCATAAATGTACATGCTCATATATACAATCTTACATACAAGTAGGCATACATACAATATACATGCATTGATACATGCATGCATACATACATACATACATGACATACATGTGGATACAAATATAAAAATATATAAACATACATTCAATATGCATTTAACATAAAGAAAGACATAACACAAGCACATTATAGCATGTTCGTGTTATGTCTTGCTAGACATGCTCCCCACAACTAAAAAAAAACCATGTCAAAAGTGACATATAATGTGCTTGTGTTATATCTTGCTTTGGGAATCCCCAAGCCTTGAGATTGGTACTTTCCTTGGAATTCCAACCCAAAGGCTTGCAAGGCATTGCCAATGAATAGAGATACACTTTTGCAATTTGCACAATATTTCACATAATCGTGTTCGTGCTCACCATCAAGATTGCACGTGGCTCAATATCAAACAAATCCAACATTTCGGTAATGTTAGGTTGTCTTTTAGCTATCCAATGATTTAATTTTTTTCACTTTCTAACAATGTTAAGCCATTCATCCATAATTTCTTTTGTTTGTATATCTCTTTTTTGCAAAAAAGTAGTGTTTGGCATTTTTTTGTTATAAATTAACCATTCATCAAAATTTCAAATAAATTAAATTTTTAGCAAATAGACTCCATTCTACAATTATTTATTTATTTTTTAAATCAATTAGTTTCCAAATTTTGTAGAGGTAGCATGACTAAAATTCTATTTTTCAGGAAGTGTCCACTTCAAAAAGTAGTAAAAAATAAAATATTCATTAAAACATTATCAGAAAAATTGTGCATGAACTACATACTCTGATGCAGCGATTTTAAAAATACTAAAAAAAAGTTCACCGTACATGGGTCGTACAAGAGTTGCTTTGTTATGTTGTTTTGACAAAAAAAAACACCAATTTGTGCACGTCCCTTGTTTGAACCACTTAATCTCAGCCATTTTTAAAATAAATTAGTAGTTTAGAAAGTAGACTCGGAGCACTTGAATCCTTCTTTTTGTTCCATCTCAAAATTTTGAGTGTAAGTATCCTCAATTTCACATCCAAGGTCAGTATTTCCTGATTTCAGAAAAAAAGTGGCCACTTAAGCCCCCTTTTTGGGAACCATCTTGGTGTACTTACACAAAAGTTAGAGCATAAGTACCTAAAGGAATTACCAAAACATAACAAATAACAATATCCCAAGGTAGGGGATACTTTCCTATTAAGCCCCCCGTCAATGTCAAATCATGATAATGACAGTGCTAAGTCACAAAAGTGCATGAGGTAATGAAACAATCCTTGAAGCTAACATCATCCAAACCATGTCGAATTCATCCTCTTGGCTATAATTATTACACCGCACACCCTATGTTGGACCTAGATAATCATGAAAAGTATAAAAACAAGCTTCCATCACCTAAACCACTTGGTTCACCATCTCACCACCACAATTAGTACACTTTACTTTCTAAGTCTAGCTTTTTCCAAAAAAAACATCCTAAGAATAGTGAGATTCAAATTGATATTTAAAAGCAGGTGGATCTTTCTTTTACAAAACATCATCTCATAGTTGTTAAAATTCAAATTTAAATTCAAAATGGAATGAGAGACCAACAACCCAACCATTTTACTTGAGAAATAAATCAAGGTGGACATTTTTCTTGTTAAAATAATAAACATTTTATATACTAGATTAGTGATCAAATAGGAATGATGGAAGTATTATTAATTAGTTGAGAAATTTTACTTGGGAAACAACAATGAACTCCAAAATTGTACTCTCTATCACCAAATTATTAGACCCCATTTCCACTACATGAATCTTTAAAATAGTAGCAGTTTTTTAAGGAAAAACATTTAGAGTTCCAACACTCTACCAAATAGAGCTCTCCATTTATTCCCTATACAAAGATGGATTACTTTATCATTCACATCTATTTCAATCTCTGCATAATATCTCCAAAGTGGAATGCAAAGACATATTAGTGGAGTAATAGTTTTTCAAAAGAGTGGTAACCTCTATGCTAGGCATAAAAAATATCTGTTATTGTATGCAAAAGAGATAGAGTAAGTTGCTCAAATTTTATGAAAATTATCTTTTCACCCACATGATTTGGGAGAAAAGAGAGAGAGATGGTCCTCCATCCTTGTGTGAAAAAATAGTAGGCCATACAATACTAGTTTCCATCATTCTGTATACCATAGATAAGAAGCCATGGATTTTGAGTGTGCAATGAAAATAAAAAGCTATGGGATGACAAAATAGAGTTACATTCCTTATAGACTATGTGAGAGATAGAGATTGATTAAAATGAAAGCTTTCCAAATATCAATTCCTTCATAGCTTGAAGCAACTTCGATATACCATGCTTCTCTCCATCGCCTTCAACTACTATAATTGATTCTCACTCCATTTCTTTCAATTCAGTCTCCATTTGTTTCAACTCTTGAGGTTCCCAAAAAATGGCTTGTATTTTTGGATCTTTAGATTAATTTTATGGAGTACTTTGTTAATCAATGTGTTGTTATGAGGCCATGCATTGAGTTAAGAGAAACTGACATGGAGAAAATATAAATTATAATAAATAAGATAAAAACTAGCATAGGTATCTTAAAAGTATCCACCCAAGAAGATCCACTATTTGAGTGTTTTAATTTGGCATCTCTTACGATCATCAGTGAATTTATTATTAATTTTGTTTTAAAGCTTATTTGGTAAGTTTATTTTTGAATTTAAGGTTTCAAATCAATATCATCAAAATTAATGTACACCTAATATGTTTGATTAAAAGTGTCTAAAATAACATGTTTTTTTATCTTAAATCTATGATAGTCAATTGTAACACTAAATCATTGATATTATTTGTACTAATAATTAAATATGTATTTCCCTAATTTTGTCTCTACAAACACTAAAATCATTTATTTCACTCATCTAAAAACATAAATACACAACAAATAAATTAAAATTCTTAAGACTATGAAATAAATGCTTTTAATCTAATGAGATTATTTTAAGAACATATGATTATTAAAGAAAACATAAGTCTTCTATCAATCTTTCCCATTTTAACATAAATAACCTTAAAATTGCCTAAAATATTGCCATAAACATTAAAATAGTTTGATCCACAAATTTTCTATTGGTGTAATTAATATTTAATTACACTTTACATAAGTTTACTTAGGCATTATTTAATTCCTAGGTTATATGTTGTTATCCTTATCTTGCTGAGCTATCTTTTTGCTCAAGATAAGATTAGGTTTATACATCTGTGCTTTTATAAAGAAAATTATCTCTTGTAATAATTTGTACTTCAAATATATCAATTTGCACATCTTTATGCAATCTCTCTGCTTTTTTGTTTTTCTCTTTATGGAAGGTTATTTTCTGGTTTGCATTTAAGATCTTGGTTTCTAACATGGTATCAAAGCCTCAATTTGCAACCCCTTCTCAACTTTTTTGGAGGAATACATTGCAGAGCTCGTTCAGAGTCCCTCGAGGGTTTCATTCCTTGAGCATATTCATGCAGCATCTTAGATTAGATCGGGGTTTCCCATTGGATTCAGAGTGCTAGAAAAAGTCTGAAATGGCTTTTATTTCATTCATTTTGGTCACTGTTTTCCAGATCTACGAGGGTTTCAAGCTCAGTGATTTTTCTGATAGATCTAGGGGTCGCCTAATTTTTTGGGCACTTTGGGCCAAGCTGGACCTCGACGTTAGATTCACAGTGCCCAAAAACCTCTATTTCCATATAAAATTTCTCCAATTTGGACATAGTTGTCTAGAGAGGCAAAAAAAAATTTCCCAAGGGCTGTATGGCCCCAAGGCACGCATATCGAGGCACAAATTAAAAATAAATATATAAATATATATAAAAAAAATAAGCACAATTTTTTGCGCTCATCGTTCAAATATGCACCTCTGCCCGTCTGCCGTCGAGCAGCCACCAGAGCTTCCCCAACTCACTACCCAGTGGCCACCTCCGCTAGCCCGCCACTCAGTCTTTCGATAGCCCCCACGGGCCACTACACAGAGTCGTCGACCATATGGGGGGCCAGGCGCTATGCACCCAACCCCCGACCAAACTTCCAACCCCCACCCCGGTCATATGGATGACTTAGGGCTCCACCACCAGGCCCTGACAGCCAGCCCCCTGGTCCGCCCAGGTGACCAGAGGCTTTATTTTTTAGCCCCTAAGAGTTGTAAAGGACCAAATTGGACCTTTTTGGAGCACTTTCACATAAACGGGCGTAACTTGGGCATACAGTGTTGTTCTTTCGCAAACAAGATATTGTCAGAAAGTTGTTTTGATGCTCTACACAATGGTGTAGGTGTGATTTTATGGTTTTTCTTTTTTGATTCCTTTTTCGGCCTTGGAAGTCTGTTGTTGTTTTCAATTCGAGAGACATATCTTTTGACTCGCTTATCCATTTTTCAAGATTCAAGTGGCATTGAAAAGCTGGTTTCAGCCTCTACACAAATCTGAGGTCTATTTTTATTTTCTATTTATGCATGTTTATCATTCTCTTCTTTAACAATTGTTGAGTTATTGTAATAAATGAACTAAGATAAAGTTCCATTAGGGGGGGTTTCTTGCATAATAATCTGATTAGAGTTTATTTTTTCACTTTGATCTCCATATTCACACTTTCATATTGGTGACAACTCACATGAGTTTGTCTGGTTTCATGTTGTTTCTTTTAGCTTCTTTCTTGCTTAGCCGGACACATCTTTGGTTTGCATCGGTTCACACTTCACATTGGGAGTTTATGGTTCTTGATCCGCATTGGTTTAGATCTTTTTTAGTTTGAAGGCCATGTTTTTATGGTTAATGTTCCAGAATCTTGATGGTACTCATCTTATGGGGAAGTTTTAGTTTCAGTTTGGCATTGGCTTCGAGGACACAACTTCCAGATTTTGTCATCATTATGGGTGGCTTTATTCTTTCATCTACTATTGCTTATAGATTTTAGGGTTGATCTAGTATGTGAGTTTCCAGTGTTCTTTGGAATTGGGTCTGATGTTTCATTTGTGATTCCATTTTTTGGTTTCTTGCAAATAGAAGTATCTTTCCTTGCTTGCCATATTTTGGGTTCCAGTGTTGCTTCTTCAAAGTTCTTCTACTGATTCTTTACAGTAGTTCATCTCATTGAGGGGGGGTTTTTCCCATTGGGTTTTCTCTCTCTTTGCATTTGTAAATGGGTACCTGATCATGCCTTGTTGCTGGGACCCATCTCACATCATTTGTATAATAATTTTCTTCTCCCTAAGTTGCACTTAAGGGGGGTGTTGGTGTAATTAATATTTAATTACACTTTACATAAGTTTACTTAGGCATTATTTAATTCCTAGGTTATAGGTTGTTATCCTTATCTTGCTGAGCTATCCTTTTGCTCAAGATAATATTAGGTTTATGTATCTTTGATTTTATAAAGAAAATTATCTCTTGTAATTATTTGTACATTGAATATATCAATTCACACATCTTTATGCAATCTCTCTGCTTTTTTGTTTTTCTCTTTATGGAAGGTTATTTTCTGGTTTGCATTTCAGATATTGGTTTCTAACATCTTCAAGATTATTCATAACATGTTATTGGTTGTCCAACATTCTAGATTTACATTTGAGGGTATGTACAGGACCATCATGGAAAAAATAGGCCCTTAAGTGGCGATAAAATTGAGAAAAATCAGAGTTAGGCAAGTTGACGTAAAAATTTGAATAACTTATCTATATTATTTCAAAAATATGTAAGAATGTAATCTTTAGAAAATTGAATTTAGTTTCTAAACTACTAGCTTTTTAAAAATAAAAATAAAATCTATTTGGTGAAAATTTGAAATTTCAATGGAGTAGCACTTAAATTTTAGGGAAAAAATAAGAAGTAGGTGTATGTCTGACCACCCTAACCACAATAAAATGATAATATTTTTTATAATATTTTAGATATAAGTAGAGGACTCATGTCCCGATGTGATGCATATTTTTTTGTAATTTTTTTACAAGTAAATAATTAATTATGAATTTTTTATTATAACTTTTATAAAATATTAAAAATTGTATGTCTAACCAACTTAACTTGGTCAAAATTTCATGAAATTCATTTTTTCTTTTTTTAATCCTATAGTATATGAAGCATAGAATGTGACGCATGTTTCATATTCAAGCAATGTGATACCGTTTGAAAGCTATAGATGTTTTTCAATCAGCCTATCAATCAAGACTTTAGTCATAATTCAATTAGAAAATGAATAATAATTATTTATTAAATTCAAAGTAAAGAATAATTTATATTGGTGTAAAGCTAAGAATCTCCTTTAAAAACCCTTTTTGTTTCATCAATTTTGGGTGAAAACAAGTCATTAGCCACATACCCTACACATACCCATCATATCGCCACTTTTTGGCCCATCATGGTCCTGCACATACCCTTGATCGTATTTTTTGATTTAGAAAAAAATAAAAATGCTTGATAGATAAAGCCTTGAAATGTAAACTAATTTAACCATCAAAGGAATATTTTATCTAATAAAACTAAGCCAAATATTTATCACATTCTAATGTGGATGAGGATAACATTTCTTTTAACTACTTAACCATTGAATCTTTGTATCATAGAAATGATATAGAGGATCAAACAATTCTTCTATAAGTTTAATTTTGGAGCATGAGATGCGGAGAATAGTTAAATTTCATCATTATAATTTGAAATTTTTTTAACAACTTCCATGCAGGATTTGTATTGGATTAACCACATTGGAAGATTTGAAAGTTGTAAGTAGATTGTGTTTTTTTGTAGTAGTATGTTGCTCTCACCACCACTTTCCTACTTTGATCTTTCCAAGTAAAGTCTTGCTAGAAATTGGTATAATGGTCGCAACTCAATGGGGCTTGTTTGTGATGGTATTTCTCCATAAATGCAACCAAAAATAAATAATAGAGGTTAGTTGAATCAATGAGAACTCATTACAATCCCAATCTAGCCTAGGTTAGGTCAATACTAAGTCATAATACACTCACATTATTTTGAAGATAAAAGAAAAAGTACTAAGCTCATTTCAACTCATCCTCTCACCTTTCCCGTAAAAAACAAGCAAGAGAAAGCACATACACATTTTGGAGTTAACCAAACCATCATAAAAATTCCTCGATGATGTTTGTGATTTTGAGGAGGTAGGATTTATTAGTTTAGTGTCAAAAATTGTATATTAGTGAAATTTCACACTCACTTGGTGTATCTATCTAGATTTTATAGATTTCATCTCATGATTGAAATGATATATTATTACCACTTTAAAAATTTTAAATCAATAGAATTCTTCTAAACTATAGTGTTATATGTGGATGCTCATGCAATGTTCTAGAATCCATCAATTTTTTAAGATTTGAAAGTATGTTTCCCATGTGGCTTGTTTACAAATTTTTTTGTAATGCCTAAAAAATAAAGTAATGACCTTTGTTTTTTATTTGACCCAAAAAAAATCACATTCTTCCAATTCCAAAGAATCATTTTCATGGAAGAAATAAAAGAAAAAATTTAGATCTTTGCCTAAGGGAAAACTCTACTTAAATATTTGTAGTCATCGTAGCTCTCACACAACAAGATTTCAAGCATGTTGATATCATTGATTGTTGTAACTCAAGCTTTCTCTATTGGCTTCACATCGTTGTATTGATTGAAAATGTTGAGGGAGGAAGGCTAAGGGTATGGTAATATTCTTATTTTATCTATTATTTTTTAATAGTAGTTCATAACTATATTTAAATATTTTATATTATTTTATCATATATCAATTATCAAATATCATCTCCTTAGCTCTTTATCATCCTGATGATGGATCACTGAGTGTGATCCGAAATGTTGATGAAAAAACTTAAACACAATCAAAATCCAGAAATCTCAAAATCTTCACCAAATTTGTATTTTTATCTTTGTGTCTTTTCTTTTATACTTGTAATATCACTAGAATTTTAAAAGTTAATAATTTTTAATTTTATCACATTTTATATTTATCTATCCATGGAGATTGAAACACCAAAATGGGGGTTAAATTGAGGAAATCTTGAAAGAAAAACCCTACATTTTTTGTTATTCATGTGTGTAGGCTCTATAAAAATAAAAAGGATTAATTTACATTGTTTGAGTATGTGGATTGTTTACTATGACTTCATGCATTATGCTGGGAGGTGCAGGCATGGAGAGCATAGAGATAAAGTCTCTCTCACGGAAGAAAAGAAACTAAAGATATAGAAAGAGAGATAGAGAATAGAGTGATGAATGAGATCAAAGATAGAGAGAATTAAATTAAAGATGGTGAAGAGGAGGAGTGATAAAGGGAGAAGGGAGAGAGATAGGAGTGAAGAAGGGAGGTATTTTCTCTCTTATGTTTCCCTCTTTTATTCTCTCTCTCTCCACCTCTTTCTTTCTCTATCTCTATTTCACATATTTGTCTTCCTTCCCCCCTCTCTCATGTTCTCTATCTTGATTTTTATTTCTTTATTATCCTCTCTCTTTCTTAATCTCTATATTTTTTATTTAAATTTGTCTTCCCTAAAATGTATTTTATATCTCATAGATATATAAAATATAATATAAATTTCATTTACAACCTAAATAACAATTATATAAATATAAATTTTATTATATAATAATATTTATAAAATATATTTAATAATTTATTTTATATTAAATCAAAATATCATATATGGTAAGAAATAAATATATCTAATATAAGTAATAAAATAGAAATATAAATTTCTACCAAATAAATACACACAAAGAAAAAACTTATTATTATTTTCCTATTCCATCATTTTGTTAGTGTGAATGGGGATATTTTGTAACTAGATATTAGTTCCAGACCTATTCACATCATTAATAATTTTACTTAGGAGTTAGTTTCCTAGGTCACATTCTAGAAACTAGTATTTAATGGGACCATATGTCATTAATAGGCATATAGTTATCTAGGCATTTAATATTTCTCTCATGCATTTAAAATTATCCATTAGGAATTTAATGATTGCAGCTAAGGTGGTTACACAACTACCTCTCACCTTTCCAATATAAGGAAGGTTCTTGTACATTTGTAAATCATCTCATGAGTTCTACATCAATTTAATATAGATCATTATTTGATCAAGTTCTCTTCTTTCTATTGCTGCAACACTTCTTATTCAGGTGGATGGTATTCTTCATGGTTGATCCTATGAAGTGTGTGCAACTTCATCTAGGTTATTGTTCATATTTCAAACATGGTATCAGATCATAGGCCATAGGGGATCCATCTCATATCAAGAAGTTCAGCTAACGAGACTATTGCAGGCTGAACATTTTCATGAAGGGATAGTTGTTCTCATCTAGGAGGGGACTGATTTCTAAGGCCATAAGAGGTTTTTTGCAGCAATATTTCAAGGGCATTATATGGATCGTACACGTTGCAAGAAAAATTTTCCTTCCCCTTATTGTCAAAAAAAATCCACTCTCTAGTTGGAATCATATAAAATACTTCATATTCTAAGGTAAATTTATTTTTTGGTGATTTTTTTAAAATCAAGAAACTGTCTTAAATTTGACGGCCAAATGATTGTCACGAAAGCCCCATCATGTCTTAATTAGATAGTTTTCTTAAAATCACCATAACTTTTGACTCAGGTATCAAATTTTCACAAACAATATATCATTGGAAATCTAGTTCTGAGCACTATCTAGTGATGTAAGAATTTTTATCAAATTTTATTCCTATCATATTTTATCATATATTGAAGTTAGTGCTTCATTTTGGACGCATGAGCTTGTATATTTTCATCGTTTTATCAAATTTTTGAGATTCCAGTGGCATTGCAAAGGTGATTCAGAGCTCTATCATTTTTTCTATCTAGTTTTGTCATATTTAGACCTAGTTACATTGTATTGATTTTTTGTAATTTGAGGCATTTACTTGATAACTTAGACATACTACAATTTGGAGAAAGTCTATTTGCATTGGGAGGCTTCATTTTCAGTTGTGCACCATATTTGGGAGTTTCTAATTGATATTGAAGGTTATGTCTTTGTAATATTGGATATATATCATAGCTTTTAATGGGGTTTTCAATTCATCTTTCACTGATAATGTTTGGAAGGGGAAACTATAGACAATGGAGAGATTGCATCATAAACCATCTTTAATCACTTCAATTGTTGCCACATTTGTATGGTTTAGTTCCCCCTCCTAATAAAGGTATCCAAAAAATTTCTTGGAGTTGTCAAAGGTATGATGTCTTAGAGGTTATTACAATGCATGTTGATGATGATGTTTTCAAAGCTAATGATCATTGTGATTTTCCTCATATTATTTGGGCTAAGATTTGGGAGATATATGGAGATTTTGATACTCCACCATTCCTCGATGATCATGATTTAGAATGTCACGTTCCTCTTCATTCTTCAGGAAAGATACCCTATGATGATATTGCTATGCAGGAGCTTATTGATTTGGAATGCTTTGAATCTTTAGATGAGAATTTCAAGGGTTCTTTAGATACCTCTTTGTTGATATGTTTTTTATGCAATTCTCAACACAGGCAGTGCATAAGTGCACTACCTCTCTTGAAAGACAATCTTCCATAATCAAATTGCAAAACACTATCCCAAAGTCTCTAATGTCAGGTCTTGACAGTGCTTGGAATATCCCAGTTGATTTAAGTGATTTGCTAGAATCACAAGGCAGACTTACAGATGAGTTACAAAGCATGGGAAGTTGGGTCTTGAAATAGAGTTCCTAAGATGGAGAAGTTGTGTATTTGTTGTAGGTTCAAACAATAGTCTTGAACTCCATTTTATCATTGGATTAAGCTTTACAATGTGCAATGAACCTTTCCTAAGGTACTTATTAAAAAAAAGGAAAAAGGCAAGGAAGAGAGAAGGTTCCTAGATCTTAAACTACAAATGAACAGTGATCATGGAGGATGCTATAGTAGATAAACTCCCTAAACTGGGTTATGCTTGGCCAAGAGAAACCTACAGTTACACAAACCCAGTGCAATCTTCTAAGGACTATAGATTTTCAAATTGCACATGCACATCATGCACATGCGATTGAACTAAGTTGCAACATTGAAATCAAGAAGCCCAGGCTAACTTTACACAACGGTTTGTCATCAACAAGTGCTAAAAGTATGGGCTAAAAGTTCATCAAATACCATAATAGTAATTTCCATTATCACCTCCATTCAGGAATCTACAACTAAAACTACTATGGGAGTTGAACCATGCATACATAAAGAGAAAACTCAAAAGGAACACCCATAAATCATGCAATGTTGCTTTCTATTGTTGTAGAATGTTTTTACATCAGTTCTCCAACCCTTAAAAATGAGGGGGAAAGCCCCTATTTATAGTTTTCCAAAGCCCAAATGAATGGCTAGGATCAATTTGCAATGAATGGCCTAGATTCAATTACATTAGGGTTTCACCTACCCCACAATATTCAGCAATTTTAAAATACATTCCTTGTCTTTTCTCTATTTTGTCATCTAGTGCCAGTCACTGTAGCAATTTCGTCATTTAGCTGATTTCCCTTT
>VDFB02041418.1:0-25160 GCA_007258455.2 Sequoia sempervirens
TCCTTCTAGAACTTATCTCAATCTTTTATCATTTCCTAGGTAGGGTTCACATGTTGTCACATGTAGTGTGATTTTGACACTTGGAAACATCTTGTGCATTCTAGGTTTTCACTCTTGCTTATTTAATCGAGACACATTCAGTTTTCCAGACTTGACATCATAGGATGGCTTTGTTTCAGGTATCACTGACTTGGCTATTTCTACAGGTTTGGAGGACATTCTTGCCGAGATATCACTCCTCTATTCAGATCCTACTTTAGAGAGATATCTTGAGTCTCCTCACCCCTTTATCTCAACCTTGATTGGGGATCTAGAGACTATCTTGGAGGGACTTGGTTTCTCTTCAGAGATTTCATATATGAGACTTCTTCCCTCTCATTTCTTTCAGGAGTTGGAGTTTCTTCAGCATCCGCCATTGGATTTACTTCTTCCTAGCGGGAGACATGTGGTTTAGACACCTTTGTTGCTTCAAAATTCTTTCAGTGGTTTTGAGGACACTTCATTCTGGGGGGCAATCTAGTCTCCATCATATTCATTGTATCACTATCTTTGGATCTTGTTCAACATCAGTTTCCGCATAGTCCCATTTTGTCACCTTCTTCATTGATTGGGCATGTGCCTGAGTTTATTGTGGCATCTTCATCCTCATCAGGCAAGGAGACACATGAGAAAATTTCAGAGACATCATCAACATCCACTTCCATTCTTCCTTCCTTCAATTCTTATCCAGAATGGGAAGAATCCCTACACTTGCACTTGGTTTTGTTTCTTCTGAAAGGAAGACAAGTTGTTTATCAACATTGGATCTTGTTTTGTCTTCAGACACTTACCATTTTTGCAAGTGATCACATATTCTTGGGGGGCTATATAGTCTCTCTATTTCCCTCCTATGGGGGGGGGGGGCTGATGATTGTATTGTATCCATGTGATGAATGGTGTACTTGGGGGGTATTTGGGAGTCCTCCATCCTTCCCATCCTTTCTCACTTTTCTACATTTTCATCTCCTTTTTGGAGAGGGGTTTTGTTTCCACTGGATTTTCCCCTTTTCTTCGGTTCTAGGAGATTTATTGCATCATTCGTCTTCATCATGTAAATGGGTACCTAACATGGCCTCGTAGTCGGGACCCATCATCTTTGCATAATCATTTCATTTCCTCCCTAAGTTGCACTTATGGGGGGGGTTAGTGTAATTAATTATTTATTACACTAGCATAAGTTAACTTAGGTCTTCCATTAATTTATTTTAGTCCTAGGTTGCATAAATTAGAAAATCATCAATAATGGGGTAATTCCCCTTTCCATGTTTGTAGGGGATAAGATTCCTTCTAGAAGATGAGTTGTCCTTCTAGAACTTATCTCAATCTTTTATCATTTCCTAGGAAGGGTTCACATGTATTGTGATTTTAACACTTGGCAACATCTTGTGCATTCTAGGTTTTCACTCTTACCTATTTAATCAAGCACATGTACTCTTGTAACATATCTCATATCATCATAATAGAATCTCTATTTGCATGCCATTGTTGCAACACTTTCTATGTGGTTGAATATCTTTCCTGGAAAAGATCCTTTAATGAAGATTGTAGCTTCATCAGGGACACTGTGCATACATCATCTCAACAAGTAGATCCTCTAGCACTTGGTTCACCCTTTTAGTTTGTTCCTCTATTTCTAAATGATATGTTGAACTTATGTTCAATTGATTCCCAATTGAAGAAATCAAGGTTAAATGCCAAAATCTAGATGTCACATGAGAATCCTATTAGAAATAATCTTTTCAATAATTCCATGCAATCTAAATACCTCTTGTATAAACTTCTGAGCTATTACAAGAACTCCATCAGTCATATTCCCTTGTATAAAGTGATCCACCTTTGTAAGCTTGTCCATTACTACCAGAATGGCATTGTGCTTATTCCTTGACATTGGAAGGCCTTGCACAAAATCCATGCTAATGACTTGCCACTTACTTTTTGGAACTTCACAAGGATCAAAAAGACTTGCAAGGTGATGATGCTCTGTCTTCACTCTTTGAAATTCTAAGCAACTTGCTACAAATCTTGTAGTATCCCCTTTCATTCCCTTCTAGAAACATAATGGCTTTACATTAGTCAACATCTTAGTTACATTGGGATGTCGAGAATATGGTGCATTATGAATTTCTTTCCATACCAAGTTCCTTGTTTCCTCAGAGTTAGGTACATAAATCCTTCCCTTAAACCTTAATAAACCATTAGGGTCAAAATGAAATCCTTCGTACCTTCAATCTTGTAGATTATTTGAGAGTGCTTGATTGACTTGTTCATAAAACTCGTCACCCTTGGATTTTTGCAACACTTGACCTTTGAAGCTAGTTTGGATTGATATCATTGAGGATATATGCCTCCTACAACTCAGGGCATCGACAACCCAATTTTCCTTTCCCTTGATATAACTGATGTTGAAATCATAATAAGATATTAGTTCCAACCATCTCCTTTGTCGTGCATTTGGATTAGGTTGAGTAAACAAGTACTTCAGACCATGATGATCAGTCTTTAGTTCAAATGGTTTCCCCAACATATAGTGTCTCCACATTTGTAATGCATGGATTACAATCACTAACTCCAAATTATGCAAAGCATAATTTTGTTCATAAGGCTTCAACTTCCTTGACTCATAAGCTATGACTCACCCTTCTTGCATCAATACTCGACCCAAACCTTCTCCTAAAGCATCTATGATAATAGTAAAGTTACCATATGGATTTAGTACCTTTAGTATCAGAGTTGTGTTCAACTTCTCCTTGAGTTGGTCAAATGTTGCTTGACATTTCTCAGACCACTCAAACTTCTTCCCCTTCCTTTGCAATGAAGTAATAGGAAAATCCAAACCCATAAAACTTCTAACTTCTGGCACATTCTTAGGCATTGGCCACTCAAGTACTACTTTTATCTTCGTTGGATCAACTGCAATCCCTTCAACTAAAATCACATGTCCCAAGTATTGCACTTCCTTCTGAAAGAAGCTACACCTTGAGAGTTTCCCGTACAACTTATGCCCCCTTAACCATTGGAGAACAATCTCTAAATGTTGAAGATGTTCCTCTTCATTCTTGGAGT
The DNA here is from genome assembly GCA_007258455.2 of Sequoia sempervirens. Classification (NCBI taxonomy): domain Eukaryota; kingdom Viridiplantae; phylum Streptophyta; class Pinopsida; order Cupressales; family Cupressaceae; genus Sequoia; species Sequoia sempervirens. The sequence goes on from VDFB02041418.1 coordinate 3,103, forward strand.
AGATTAAAATATCATCCAAAAAGACCAACACAAACCTATCCAAGCAGTCCCTAAATACATTATTCATTATGTTCATGAATGTTGCAAGTGCATTTGTTAGTCCAAAAGGTAGGAATGTGAACTCATAATGATCATACCTAGTCTTGAAAGTTGTTTTGAAAATGTCTTCATCCTTGATCCTCAGTTGATGATAGCCTAACCATAGATCAATCTTCGAAAACACTATCGCTCCTCGCATATGATCAAAGAGATCATCGATACATGGCAACAAATATTTATTATTTATTGTTGCTTTGTTAAGCAACCACTAGTCAATACATAAGCGTAGTGTACCATCTTTCTTCTTCACGAAGATTACTAGCGCTCCCCAGGGTGAAACACTAGGTCTTATCAGTCCCTTGGACAACAATTCCTCTAATTGAGCTTTTAGCTCCATTAATTCTATCATGGTCATCTTATATGGTACTTTTGATATAGGATCTAACCTTGGAACTATGTCGATGGAGAAATCAAACATTCTCTTGGGAGGTAATCCAGGTAATTCATCTAGAAATATGTTCATAAATTTCTGTAGGATAGGATATTTCTCCATATCCGACTTTCTAGATTCCACCACCTCACCTTCTTTGGCATCTTGGCAGTCTTGAGGTCTATAATATACTGCATCATCTTGAGAAATGAACTCTTTGCATTCCTCAAGATTCACCGCAAAGAGTTGACAACCTTTCCTCTTCACTCTATGCATTTGTATGACATAAATTTGGCGTAGCTTAACTTCTCTAGGCATTCCTTGCAATGACACCCAATTTCCAAGATCATCTAATCATTCTACAATTTTTGTATGACAATATACTTTGGTCCTATTTTTCCATAGCCAATTCATCCCTAAGATGACATCATATGAACCTAAGCGAGATACGTACAAATTAACTTCCATAGAGAAACTCAGAAGTTCAACCCTTGCTTTGAATAATAATTAATCCACCTTAGTTCTCACGTGGTTTGCATATTCAACAATCCAAGACCTTTCCATGTAGCCAACTTTTCTAAACATTTTACTAGCTATACTAGGAGAATTTTTTTTTCTTGTAACACTAGTATCTATTAAAATTGAGATGGGAGTACCAAACAAAGTACTTGAAACTTCTATTGGAGTAATCTGGTACTTTGCTTGTCAGTTGTCTAATGTAGCATGAATCTTTTGTTGGAATCCAACTCATTGTAAACGTCCCTTCCTTTTCGCAAGCCTTCCAGGATTGCCTTCATTTCCACCAACATTGTTATTTTTCCCCCTATGATCCCTTCTTGGTTCATTCCAATTATTTTGGGGTCAATTGTCCCCTGGCCTTTGAAAACATTTCCCTTTACTAGGCTTCTTCGAAGCTTGATTAGCTTGTGATCAATTGAACTTCTTTTGATTCTTTTCACAGTAGTTCAAGATAGATTTAAGCCTTTGCTCTTGCTTAATGGCTTTCTCATATACTAGGTTCATGGTAGCAGGACCGTGTATATCTACCTCTCCACCTATTTGATTATTAATACCCATGATGAACTTCCTTATCCGAAATTGCTCATCCTTTTGGTACATGGGTGCGTACCTCATGAGACAAGTGAACTTCTCCCAATAGTTGTTCATCGAGGAATCTCCTTTCTTTAGGTTATGAAAGTCAATGAGCTTTTGATCATAAAAGAGTTGAGGTAACCACTGCTTCTGAAAAATTTCCACAAATTCACTCCAAGTAAGCCTTAAGGAACTGAGCCGAAGCTCCATCTTTTATTCATCCACCAGTTGGAAGCTTCACCAACTAACTGACAAGCTCACCAAATGGATTTAGTGACCTCAAAGTAATTTCTAATTTCAAAATACTTTTCCATCTCTGTGAGCCATGCCTCAGCTGCATCCCCACTAGTACTACCTTCAAATCTTGGAGGTGTGGTATTTCTCATATCACGAGATAACTCACTTGCCATTAGTTTCCTTTTGGTTCCCTCTAACCTAGATTGAGATTCATCATCATCATGTTTATTGGATTGGGTGTGATCATGATAATTTTCCCCTTCTCCTTCATTGTTAGAAACTTCTCCTTCATTGTTAGGAACTTCTTGTTCCTCCCTTTCTTTTCCTCTTACCTTTTGTTCGAGGTTTCCTATTCTTGCTCTTGTTTCATCCATTATAGCTAAAATACAATCCAACTTGGCTTCGACATTCTCAACACCTTGGGATACTTCTTGACTTCCCCCAAGGTTAGTTCTTGTTCTAACCATTTTTCACAAGAGAAGTTACACATGGAGGTTTCATTTTAATTAGATCCTAAGAAAGTATACTTAATGTTCCAACAACATTTCAAAAGAAGATACATTCACATAAGAATTTTCATAAAAGAACTCATACACAAGTTTTGCCAAAACATGTTTTCATTAAGATCAAAAAGTTTTTCAATATCCTTGTGTTTAATGAATATTTAGATAGTCTAAGGGAGAGTATCCCTTGGATTCACTCTTCAATACATAACTATGTGGGGTATACCCCTCATATTTTTGTTCACATATATCATCAAAAGGGAAATAACCCTCAAACCTATCCTTAGATACATAGTTTCGAGGGACATATTCCTTTGATTTTCCACTTGAGGCTATTACAATAACATTCACCATAGGAAGAACATGAGGGTCCTTAAAAATTAGGGCAAGACTAACACTACATTTCAAGGGCATATCTCTAGAAAGTGGTAAAAAGTTTCACTTGGCTGGAGAGACATGAGGTACAAAGTTGACAACCTCACGCATCCTTTTTCTCTCTTGACTAATTCATGGTAGGGCATGACTGAAAGTCTCAATGTCAATCAACCAAATGATGTTGCCATAATTGTTCCCCTCCGTGGTTTGAACAATGGCTTCCTTTTCCTTCTTGGCCCTTAGGTAGCGCTCATTATCGATTATTGACTTCCTTGTAGTCATCTTGAGACATACCATCCTAACACAAGAATTTCCAAACATTAGACTCATATAATTTTGGATGGAAACATAGCGATCACATAGGTTCCATAGTTGAACCTGGTAGCTCTAATACCACGTGTAACATGCCCATTGTTCTACCCAGTAATTTCACTATGTTTTACCCACTATAAGTGAATAGTTTATGGTACTAATATTAAGAGCAATACATTTTTTCTTTTCTCTTGAATAACAAGTGCACATTTAAAACATATTTGAAACTTTCCCATTGCATAACAAAGAATCATTTCATTAATACAAGTAACGACTTCACATTACATAATTTCAAGATGATATTACACATTTACAATTTCCATAGAGATGAATATATGATTACATACATAGCTTCAACGAGCTTACTAAAATAGAGATACAAATGCTCCAGATGTCATTCCTCAAATCTTGGCCACCAACTGCATGAGGAGAAGCATCACTCTAGCAATTTTTCGCCAACCATGAACTTACTGTGGTCCCTCGCACATTTACCAAGCTGGTAAGATGGCCCTGCCCTTTAAAAAAGAGATTGGTTTGGTAACCTCATAATTCTAGCCTTCCTTGATCATGGCATTGTGTCCTACATATCTAGAGCTACCATACAGTGGCCACAACCTACATGTATGACAATCCCTACCTAGTATGCAAACCTAGAACATAGTGAACTGACAGTGTAAACAATGGCTACTTACACTACTTTGGCCAAAGTATTCATCACCTAAAATTTAGAGTGGAGGTCACACGCTCACCCACCTTCCTAGCTCGATTTGGTTTTGACCATTCATACTCTTAATATACAACCCCAAAAGAAGAAATTGATGGCATAACGACTTGCCTAACTAGGTTACACCCTTTCCCATAGATTATACTAACCCCATGAATAACTAAGCTATTCACTTATTCCATCTAACATTTCCATCTAAGGTACTTCAAAACATAAATACATGCTACATTTCATATTTCATGCTACATACGTATAGTATTAACAAACTACGTATAGTATTAACAAACTCTATAAAGTATAAATAGAAACACAATCATATAAATTCCAATATGGGATATATATAAGTATAAAATAAATAGCAAGATTTCACCAAAACAAGAATCAACCAAGAATATGCAAGCTTATCCAAAGCATCATAACACATATTTAAATCAATCCTTTCCAAACAAGGCAACCAATGTAAATAAATAACCTTTCAACATAAATAACAAAGGAATATAAATCAACATGCTTGTATAAAAGTTCCAACTGATAATTGTTCATTCCTAGCTCAATTCCACAAGCCTACTTGCTACTTCTTCTAAGTTCAACCTAACTTCCACTTTTAGACTTTTTCTAATTCTCCCAACAATACAATTACAAGATAACAAATTAACTCTCTAACTCTCAAGCTCTCTAATTCACTTGCACAAAAAATACAATAGAATAACAACTGAGTAATCAAAAAGGTACAAACAAGTTAACAATTCTATCACCCTCCTATTCCCATGCAACAACAACTAAATTAAACTCTCAGATTGCAACACATAACAATCCTCATATTTCAAATTTCATAGAATGACTATGTTGATCTTATGCTTGTGACAACATGAATCTTTTACTGAGTCAAGGCCCAACAACACATACTACAAGTTTCCTATTTGGTTCAATGCAAGTCGACTACCCTCACCAATTTCTTCCATCTTTGCATTGATTGAGTTTTATGCTTATCTAATGTTTTTATTGGTTATGGTGCAGGTCTAGACTTCTTATTATTTCCCACATTCTACATATTTTGGCGCCACATATTCATACTTTAATGCCCTTTATTTATGCATATCAAAGACTTAGTCAATAATGTTAAATCTATTTTCATTTTTTCTTGCAACGTTTTAACTGTATTTCCTTTACTTGCATGCTTAAGTCTTTTGACTTATTCTCATTGTGAAAACTCTATTGCAATTATTGATTATTAATCTCCTGTTTATATAGATTATTTGATTGCTGAAAATTAATTCACAAAAAATATTGAAAATAACACAATTGTAACTTCACAAATAAAATCAAAGGAACAAAGAAGAAAATATGCAAAACAATAAACACAATATTTTTGGAAAAATTGTCCCTGGAAAAACCCTGGAGGAAAAATCGGTTCAATGGATGAGGAATTTTTATTAAACTTCAGCAAATCAAGAGTTACATAAACTGCTTGCCTCTTACTAGCAGAGCTCTGGCAATATTTTTCTTCTCCAAAAATTCTTCCCTCAAATTCTCTTGCTGAAATTCCACTGTTGTTGTATCCAACACTATCATTGCGCCATTGCTATCACTACAAATCTGTTTGCTATCACTGCAAATCTTTCTCAAGTGTGTGTTCTCCAAATGCCCATTGATCCCCTTTTATAATCTTCTCATTGAGCAACCAATGGCCACAATTTAATCTCAATCGATGGCTAAGATTATCTGGAATTTAACCAACCCTAACTAACCACTTTCTAGAAGTCTCTAGAGAAATCAATCAATCAATTAATTAATATTTCTGGGTATGGAGACACCTGTCCAAGCTACACAAGCTAACACTCCCTCTTAGTGAGGAAGGTGTTATGTATGACACCCAACTTATCTCTGAATAAGATGAATTTTTCCTTCCCTAATGCCTTTGTCAAAATGTCTGCTACCTGTTGATTTGTAGGTATATATTGTAGCTGAACAATCCTCCGCTGTACAAAATCCCTGATGAAGTGATACTTGATATATATTATATATATATATATGCTTAGACTTGTTGAACACTGGATTCTTAGATAATATAATGCAACTTTGATTGTCGCAATATATCACCATAGTCTCAATCCTTTGACTAAACAAGCCTACCAACAAATTTTGAAGCCATATAGCCTCACACGTTACCATGCTAGCTGCTATGTATTTTGCTTTTGCAAAACTCAAAGCCACAAACTTTTGCTTCCTATTGTACCAAGAGACAACTCCTGATCCCAAGTTGAAGCAACACCCTAAAGTGATTTTCTTGTCCATTGTACTGCCTACTTAGTCTGCATTAGTATAGCCTATCAACCTAATACCATCACCTCGAACATATTTGATCCCATACTCGATTGTACCATACAAATACCACATCACATGCTTTGTCACTGACCAATTCACTCTCTTCGGCTCAACCATGAACTAACTAAGAGAGTTTACTGCAAAGGATATATTTGGCCTGGTGTTGACCAAATACATGAGAGACCCAATCAACTGTTTGTATAAGGTGGGGTCTACATCCTTCTCCCTGGATGTGTCTACCTTCTTCTAATTCATGGTCATAGGTGTAGACATGGTTTTGCAATCCTCCATCTCAAACCTCCTCAAGATTTTGATGCAGTATTTCCCTTGTCCTGTGCTGAGCCTTTTCTGCCCTTAGATCAACTCTGATACCATGTGAAAACTCTATACAGGGTGAAGCCACAATAGTGGTTTACAATTCAAGTGAGGAAGGAAAACTCACAAAAAATGACCCCAAAGCAAAAAAAGTGATTTTGGGGGTTCGTACAAACCTACTGGTTCGAGGGAACCCCTTAAATTTTGGCTGCCAAAAACCAAAACAAATGCATAGAAAAAGGGGTTCGAGTGAACCCCCTTGAAGGGGTTCGCTTGAACCCCTATGGGTTCGTTTGAACCCCCTTGCCCCTCATCCCCTCTTGAGACACAAGAAAAGTCTATTTTTTTACGCTTTGGAGCTAGGGTTGAGGATGAAAATGGAGAATTCTTCAGAAATCCTTCTGAAATTAGATAGTCATTAGAATGAGCTATCCAACGAATATAATTTTAATATGTTTTGGTTTTATTATGTATTTGTTTTTTTAGTTTTATTAAACATAGGTTCTTCACCGAAAATGAAGGTCTCTATTATGTAAATGTGGAAAAATAACATATTATCAAATAATTTTTTTTAAAAATATGAGTGCACTAGATATTGAAGTCCTTGATCCAACAAAAATAAATAAATTGAATATTGATATATACAAAAAAAGTTACGCATTATACGGTCGCGCTATGTCTGAATTGTAATTGGTTTGACTTCAAAACTTGATTAAAGAAAAAATATTCAATAAAAATCTATCTAACCAAGTGGAAGCACTAGATATCGGAGTTACAAATCTAAATTTGAAAGAATTATAATTTTATCCTTCATGGAAAAAAAGTTATGCGTTATACGGTGTGCGTCACTTTTTAAAAATGCTATTTTTTGAAAAAAATCAGTTTTCGTGGGAGATGGAAAAAGAAGTGCAGTCTGATTCCAAAAATTTTGAAAAAAATATTTTTAGAATCTATGGACAAAATGTGACGAGACTCTAGTTTGCATCATCTTCAAATTCTTCACGGTTTAGCCGCTATAGGTGCCCGAATGTGAAAATTTAGTTAAAAATAATAATTTCAGTGTCCAGTTTGGCCAAAAATAGTAAACCACTATTTTGGGATCACCCTAGAGATTGTAGTTACTGATTATTAATCCCCTATCTATACAAATTATTTGAATGCTGAAAATTAATTCACAACAAATATTGAAAATAACACAACTACAATTTCACAAATAAAATCACAGGAACATAGAAGAAAATATGCAAAACAATAAACACAATATTTTTTGACAAATTGTCCTTGGAAAAACCTCGAAGGGAAAATGGTTCAATAGATGAGGATTTTTTATTAAACTTCAGCAAATCAAGAGTTACATAAATGCCTTGCCTCTTACTGGTAGAGCTTTGGCAATATTTTTCTTCTCCAAAAATTCTTTCCCTCAATTTCTCCTATTGAAATTCCATTGCTGTTGTATCCAATGCTATCACTACGCCCTTTCTATCACTACAAATCTGTTTGTTATCATTGCAAATTTTTCTCAAGTATGTGTTCTCCAAATGCCCATTGATCCCCTTTTATAATCTTCTCATTGAGCAACCAATAACCATGATTTAATCTCAATCAATGGCTAAGATTATTTGGACTCTAACTAACCCTAACTAACCACTTTTTAGAAGTCTCTAGAGAAATCAATCAATTAATTAATTAATATTTTTGGGTATGGAGACACCTGTCCAAGCTACACAAACTAACACTCACATGATTCATGCACACAACACCACACAAAGCTTTAGCTTTAGTTTCTTATAAGGCAGTGCTTTATTATTGCGGTTTACTTATTTCATAACACTTTTAATATATCAACAGTTGCACTATGTTATTGCGCCATGCTTTATTCAATATATATATATGTATATGTCTTGGATGTAATTTTTTATATAATATATATATGCACAAACACTGTAACACCCCTCCATTTTGGATTTTTTGTTTGGCAGTGTGTTTTCTTTGTTATGTGTTTCTGTTATGCTTTGACTATGATACTTGGTTACTTTTGACCGCTATCTGATAAGCGATGTAAACATTATATTTTGATGTGATGGGATTTTATTTTGATATTATCATTATGACATGTTTTGAATTAGCGTAGCAATTATTTAATTTAAAATGCTTTATGCTTTAATTATATTGTTGTTGTTAGACTCGTCAGTTTTGAAGCCTGTATTGGTGAAGGGGATGGGATTGTATCATTCACTTGCGAGCACCCTACGATTCCAAGATTTCCACTTCACGGTGTGTCTTATTATATATATATTTGCACGTTCGATATGCTCTTTGTTCGCAGGTTGACAGGTACAGGACATCGAATCCACCTAACTTCACAAGTTTGAGCGTGTCCATTGACCAACGATTATCGATTGGGAGATAGTAGCTAGGTTTCCGTGCCAAGTCGTCACCCTAGTCATAGTTTGTCGTCAGATTTGGCGGTTTTGATTTGGTTCTTTCCTCCTTGGTTATCTATTTCAATTCGTATTTTAAAGGCTATTAAATGGTGGGTATGGTTAAAGTGATGATTTAACATATCTAGTTTTAATGTTGAATATTATTTTATTCCATTGATTATTTTGGTTTAATTAATAAAATCTTTTTTAGTTTATTGGTTAACTAGGCCAATGGTCATAAATTAAATGAAATAGTTATTTTGCTATTATTGTATATTTAGATTTAAATTTATAAGGAAAATGGAAATCATGTTAGATATTTAAGTTAAATTTAAAAATAAAAATAGAAATGTGGATTATATTTCACTTTTTGAATTTTTGGATAAAACATATTCTTGCAACTTTGAGATTTTTGGTTTTTAATTGGAATTATGAAATTTTGAAATATCATTCTTGGAAATTAATTTGTTTTAAATTTTTTAAAAGGAAATATCCTCCAAAAGCTTAATAAATTTAGTGGGTGGGATATTTTTAGGGGTTTGACCAAATTTGGGGAAAGCTCTTTGTAAAGAAATGAAATTTCATTTGTTTTTCAATTTTTGATTTTGGGGAGAGTTTTGCTGTGGCTGAATTTAGAGTTGAAGAGGAGATTAGAATCACCATTGTTGGAGTCTTTAAGCTTGGGGAGAAAACACCAGGTTCCTCTTTGCTTTCTTCTATTTTCTTGTTTCATTTTGGATGAGCTTTAAATCTAGAAATGTTGTTTTTTTTATTCCTTAAAATCCATATGAAATGATTTCAAAACTTGCAAAAATTGTTGTAGGAATTAGGGAAGAAAATCAAAACAGGGATTACACAATGAAAAGATGAAGAAAACCAAAAGAAATGTGTTTAACAAATTGAAATTTTAAACCTTTTGTCGTTTGGCAAATTTATTTATGTTCTTGCATATTGTGTTGATCATTTGCATAATATAACTGTAAATGAAGATTATGGGTATATAATTTATAAATATACCTGTGTATATATGTATATATTTCATTTTATATATAAATATACACACAAGTATATTTATAAATATACTGGGTTTGATTTAATTTATGTTCTGTTAAAAAAAAAAAATAATAATTTTTTTTTTCTAAGAAATAAAACAGGGTATGCCCTGTTCTGTCAATTTTTTTTTGTGACAGTCATTTTTTTTTCATATATGAAAATTTATGTATTAAAAATAAAAATAAAAATTATTAGCTGTGGAGGGGAGGGTCGTAGCCTGCTCCCCCCCCTAACGCCCTTGGGAGGCTGCTCCCACAGCGTCCCCATGGGAGGTGCTGTGTGGAGCAGCGCCACTACCTACAGGTAGCGGCGCTGCCCACACAACACCCCCCATATGGGAATGGCTGTGTTGGCAGTCTTCCCTTCCTTTAAGGGCCGAGCCCAAGGCTTGGCCTTGGGTTTTCCTTTTTAAAAGTTTTTTTTTTGTTTTTATAATTTTGTTTTTATAATTTTTTTTTGATTCGTCAACCGCAGCCTAAGGCTGCAAAGTTATTTATATTAATTTCAATAGGATTTACACTAGTTCATCCAGCGGCTAGACTGGTGAATTTTACAAAATGGAGATCATCCCGACTCCCAGTATTATTTACAAAGACATAAATCCAAGTTAGCTCGTGGATGCATGTCCATCTTGGGTTGTGTACTGCGGTAGGTTTCTTTGGTGCTAAAACTCGTCCCAATCTACGCTGAAAACGCCCATCCCAACATCCTTCACATCCCAATCTGCGCTGAAAACTCCCGTCCCAGCCTCTTATTTGCGGTTTGAGAGATTGCTCCCTCACGCAAGCTGAAGAGAGATGGGATGGCGTCTTCCTTTCACAAGAGATGTGGCTATTGGGATCGGTTGAGCTGGGCATCATTTGAACAAGAACAAGTCTTAATGTTGGCAATAGGATGAATCGCCCATATGCCAAAACAAGCACAAGTGGCTTAGCCTCTAGCACCCATTTGGCACATGTATAGCAAACTTAGACTCAAGTTACCCTTGCATTGGCGAGAGCATCAACCTCTTTATTGCCCTCCCTATAAATATGATTGATTGTATGTAGTTTGAATGATTTCAACATTTCAATTACTCTCGAGAGGAGCACTTGAAGCTTCCAATTTTGAACCTTACCACTCCTGATGGCATTTACTACCAGTGTCGAATCTCCTATTGCAATTTTAGTAGCTCCAATCTCCTTACAAAGCTTAATCCCCTGAGTCACTGCCAAGAATTCTGCCTCATTATTTGTCCCAGGAGGAAGTTTTACCGAGGAAGAAATGATTGTCTTTCCTTGCCAATCTCTTACTATACAACCTGCCCCTGAAGGTCCCGGGTTGCCTTTAGAGGCCCCATCGAAATTCAGTTTAAGCCAACCTTGTTTGGGTGGAGACCAAACAGTAGAGGAGCGATCTTGTTTGGTTTCCAAACTGCCTTGACCATACCATGTTGGGATTTGCAACAATGGCCAAGTCCGCCTGATCTTGGCCTCCCATTCTAAGGACTTTCCTTTAACTGCTCTTTGTTCAATCTTGGCGTTAACAGTTTCAACTAAGACAACTATTTTACTGATCAAAGACACAATTCCCATCTTTTTATCTTGGAATAGATGCCTATTCCGTTCTTTCCATATCTCCCATGCCAAGATTGATGGCCTTATAATCCATATATCCCCATAGACTGTTTTATTTTTGAGAGATGGCCACGATAGCAACCAACTTAGAAGATCTTTGGGCATTGCACATGACCACCCTAATCTTGCACAAAGCCATTGCCACCATTTTTGTGCATAAGGACAACCCAGGAGTAGATGGTTGGATGACTCTTCCGCCTGTTCACATAACACGCATCTTGAAGGACCTTGAAAACCAAGGCGGGTAAACCTGTCCACTGTTAGAATTCGGTCTTGCATAGCTACCCACATGAAGGTCCCTGCCTTAGGGAGGCAAACATTTCTCCAGCATAGGTGAAGAGGAAGTCGCTCTACTTGTCTCACACGCTCCTTATGTAATGCTTTGTAGCCATCTCTCACATTGTAACTACTTGTCTTTGAGCCCGCCCATACCAAAGTGTCTATTCCATTACGTATAGTCAGAGACCTGCCTTGTAAAACTTCTAGCAGACATGCCACTTCTCTTTGGGGTAGGTTTAGATTTGTGAAATCTTTCCATTTCCACTCCATGACCGAGTTTCTTACTTCTACTATTATGTAGTCCTTAACATAGATACCCCAATTCTCCTTTAATTTGCTTTTGACTGTTGCCACTTCTATGAGGCTGTCAAGGCTCGAAGCACCTGCCCACGAGTCTTCCCAAAAGAGTGCTTTGCTGCCATCATGTATATCCCAGGTTAGATAGTCACAAACCACCTTTTTGCATCATTGCATAAAGTTCCAGATACGAAAGCCTTTAGGGGGTTAGCTGTGGTTAATATATTCCCGTCTAATTCGTCCTTTAAGTACTTCTGATGGAGGATCTTTGCCCACTTATTTTGAGGTTCCTTATGCATGCGCTAGACCAATTTTTCCCCCAGAGCCTTGTTTTGCAATTCCAAATGCTTGAATCCGAGCCCTCCAGCCTCCTTAGCCTTGCAGAGTTTTTCCTAAGCGATTAGAGCTAGCTTCTTTTTCTCAGCGTTCCCTTGCCAAAAAAACTGCCTATAGATCTTGGTGAGATTCGATACACAGCCACTTGGAATACACATTATAGACATTAGGTATATTGGAAGAGCTAATAATACAAATTTTATCATTGTAATTCTTCCGGCCCATGTTAACCACTTGGCCTTCCATGCATTCACCTTAGCATTGGTTTTCACCTGAAGGGGATCCCATAGTCTAGTTGACCTTGTTCCTTTTGCCAGAGGGACCCCTAAATATATGCATGGTAGTTTTCCTTTTTTGAAGTTTACGATCCTCATGATTTCCTTTTCTTTTTGGACAGTTGTGTTGAAAAAGAAAACTTTGGACTTATTCTCATTCACTTTTTGACCAGATGCCTTGGCATATTTCCTCATAATAGTGTTCAAATGTATTGCCTCTCTCCTCTTTGTAGCACCCAATAGGGTCGTATCATTAGCAAATTGCTGATGTGTTATTGGCTAAGTGTCGCTGGTTACTGTGATTCCTTCAATCTGGGTAGAACTAAGAGCATGTAGTATGGTTCATCCTAAAGCTTCAACCATTAGGATGTATAGGAGAGGAGAGATAGGGTCTCCTTGACGTAACCCCCGAGAGACTTCAAAAAACCCCTCAAGTATATCGTTAACTAATATTGAAAACTTGGGAGTTGAGATGCAAGTATATATCCAATTCATCCACCTTTTGTTAAAGCCAAAGGCTTCCAGTACTTTGATCAAGAACCTCCAATCAACTGTGTCATAGGCTTTTCGAATATCCAGTTTGATTATCATACTGGTTTGCTTATTTTGCTGAATAGAATGTATTGCTTCTTGTGCTAGGATTACTCTGTCCAAGATTGATCTACCTAGAACAAAGCTCGTTTGTTCTTCTGCCACTAATGATGGGAGGATCAATTTTAATCTATTTTCCATGACCTTTATCATAACTTTGTAAATTGTATTGCATAAGGCGGTTGGCCTATAATCATCCAGTGATTCTGACGCTTCTTTCTTAGGGATGAGAGTTATGAATGTATTATTGACTTCTTTGAGTAAATTTCCTGAATTCCATGAAGCTTCTATTGCATCTGCTAGTTCATCTCCCAATAGATACCAAAATTTCTGAAAGAAGATTGCCGTTAGGCCATCTAGACTTGGGGATTTTTCGGGGTGCAATTGGAAAAGAGCATTCTTAATTTCTTCCCTGGTGAATTTGGCATTTAACATCTTATTTTGTTCTTCTATCATCAGTTTGGGGATGTTTCTTAGCATCTCTTGTTGCTGCTATAGAGCTGAACCATCAAAATTGTTTAGAAGATTGGTGAAGTAGTTTACTATTTCTACCGCCAATTCCTTAGGCTCCTCTATCCTCTGCCCATCATCCCGTTTTAGACTGGTTATCCTATTCACACTCCTGCGTTGCCTGGTACTATTATGATAGAATTTTGTATTCTTATCTCCCTCTTTTAGCCACACCTCTCAGGATTTTTGTCTCCAAAATATCTCCTCTTTGGCTAATACCTCTTCATACTTTCCTAGGAGCTGTTTTTCTTTTAAGAAACTTTGCTGATTCATTCCATTCTGGATAATATCCTCTTCAACTTTGTTGAGTTCTTCTTCAATGTTTTCCTTTGACTCAAATATGTTCTTGAAACAATTCTAGTTCCAATCTTTAATCTTTCGTTTTAGCTCCTTTAGCTTGGTTATAAAACGATGCATCTTCGAACCAGTAACTTGAAACTCTGCCCACCATTTCTCCACTAGGCCTGAGAAGTTCAAATCTTTGAACCACATATTCTCGAATTTGAACGGGGAACGGGCAGGACTCTTATCTTCTTGTATGTCCAGGTAGATGGGAAGGTGATCTGAACCAACAAAGGGGGAAACAATAGCTTCAAAGAGAAATGGGAAGTTGTCTAAGCTCCCCCAGAATAAAAACTTGTCCAATTTCTCTGCTATCATACATGGACCTATCCTTCTGTTCGTCCAAGTAAAGGTCCCATTTCTGAAATCTATGTTTAGCAGGTGATTATGAATAATCCAATCCCGAAAATCCTTTTGTGACTGATTTTCCCCATGTATTCCTCCAAATTTGTCTGAGTCCTCCAATATCGCATTGAAGTCCCCAGCCACCAAAAAGCATTTTCCTTGCATAGACTGCAAAAACAACTCCAACTCCTGCCTTATATTTTGCTTTCTGATTACTGAATTAGGCCCATAGACGTTTATGAGTCCAAACTTTACTTTTGAGTGAATAATGTGAACCCAACAACTTTGCCAATAGGGATTTTCTACAATCATCTTGATCTTCACTGAATTTGGTTTCCAAAGGATAGCAATTCCTTTGGAGGCCCCACTGGCTTGGGCCCCTGAAACATTCCATCCTGGCACTTTCTTCTCGAATCTTTCCATATCCTCTTTACTCATTTTTGACTCTTGTATTAGAATTATGTTTGCGTTGGTCAAAGAGAGTTTTCTTTTGACCAAACGCTGTTTGTTAGGGGCGTTTAAGCCCCTAACATTCCAGGATAGTAACTTCATGGTGACCCGGGAAGGGGGGCTCCCTTCCCTGACCTCAGCAACATGGTTAATTTTTGTTGACCTTCAGCATCTCCTGCCATGGCTCTAAGTTCTTGCAGTGATTTCTTCCCCCTTGATTTATGCTTTCCACAATCTGGCTTTGATTTATTGGATGCCACTTGTTTGATCCCAAGGATACCTGATGCTTGATCTTCCTCCTGATCTTCTTCCATTTCTACTATTGCCTTTAATAGAAGTTGTTGTTTAGCCGAAGACAAGACATCATTAACAGTGTCCTCACCATCACATTCTGAATTAAGCTCAAGGGCTTCTGAATCTCCAGACTCTCCTTCACCCATGGTTAAAGCCAAAATACCTTCGTTTATTCCTTCCTCTACTCCAGGGTGTTTGTTTCCCCAGCAAGGGATCGCTTCAGACTCAGTTTCCTGCTTCTTGGATGGGGCTCTAGTGAACTCTTGGGTAATGTCTTCAGCCATTTCATTCTCAAGAGAGAATTTTCCTAGAGTTTGTGGTATTTGATGGGACTTGTCATTGTCTCCTCTCAGGACATCTGACCCTTGCTCTTGATTATTGAGGGCCCCCACTACCAAGCCTTTCACAGGTTCCATTATTGGGAATGCTTCTGTGTTTTGTGGAACTTCTGAAGACCCTTCTGTCCTCAAGTCTTGACCCTAAGCAATAGCCCCGTATGCCATTCCTGGTTGTACTATTTTCCTAAGGGGTATTTGTCCTGCCCATCCTTCATTGAGAGTTTGTTCAATGGTTTTGCCTGCCCCAACCGAACAGCTAGCAACGAACACGCTACTCAATACGCATTTGCCCCCTTTCCTGTCTACTATTATTTTCTGGATCCATCCTCCATTTTCTATGAGGATCTCCAAATTATCCAGATATCTATAGTTTGTATTTAAGTTCACTAACAGTTTGATTCTATCTGATTTCTTCATAAAAAAGTCCTCCTCAAATCCAATCAAAGATCCTATAGCTTCCCTAATCTTGCTGAGTGTTTCTTCGCTCCAATATTCCGCCGGTAAATTGTCCAGGCTGACCCAATGTGGAAAGGCATTTGGCTTGTGTGTTTTAGGATTAAAATTTGGAATCCAGTCCATTTTATAGAAACAAAAACCGTTATAGAATATGGGTTCCCCATGCAAAATTTTGTGTTTGATGCGTTTTTTAGAACATTCTAAGAGAAAATATTCATCCAATAGAGGAGTGGCTTTTACCCAGCCTTCAAAATGCATTGCAAACCAATCCTTGAGTTCTTGTGTTGAAGCGCCTTCTCCAGACCATTTAACAAATAACCCCAACTCCTTGAGGTAGTCCCATTGAGGCTGTAAATAACTATTCAAGATATGCATGATTTTACTTCTCTTGTCAGAGAGCGAAAAGGGTTTCGAGTCCTGGAATTTTGCCTTCGGCACCCAAGCCCTTCTCCCGTTGGAGATACCATTTTTTCCATTGAGATGGTGATGGTAATTTTGGGGAGCTCGAGCTCCGTTGTTTCTGGCCTGAGAGAAATTAGGGGATCTACCATTCCTTCTGTTTCCTGGCCATCCATTTTGTTGTCTTTGGCAATTTTGGGGTTGTGGATTCTATCTACTCCCACCACCCGTATTGCGATCATTATGCCCTCTTCCTCTGTATCTTCAGAAATCAGCTTCCTGCCTACCTGATTTGTCTCGACCAAGATTGACTCTACCTCGCTTTCCTTCCCTCCAATCACCATTATGTGGAAACCCTAATCCAATGTCTGTCCGTTGTCCTCTTTCAGAGACCCCCTGTGGATTATGGAGATCTTTGCACCCTGGATTAGTAACCTCGCGCAGAGCCTCCGGGAGCTCCTTTTCCGCTATATCCTCCCAAACTCCGTGACTCTGCTCTTCTTCAAACCTCTGCTTTGGCTAGGGATCCCATTTTTCTTTAGGGGTGTCCGGGGTATCATGCCATTTCTTTGCAGGTTTACTCGCCCTCTCCGGTAGCTCACCCCGTGTCCATATTCTGGATGACATTTGTCAACCCATTGTCCGTCTTCGAATATCCACTGTGGGGTATGATCCAGGTCCTTCTTTGCCTCGATTTCCTTTGTTACTTCATCCCCCCAACTTAACCTTGTAGGCGCTGCTTCATTCTTCTTCACTTCATCCTTCTTCAGCTTCGCATATGTCCTCGACCCTGCTCTGCATATGTCCTCGACCCTGCTCTGCTCATTTTCGCTTACCTTCCATTAATATTATAAATTTTTTTATTATTATTTATTATATTTTAATATTATTATTTATATATTATAATATATATATAGAGACAGGGGCATATATATATACATATATGAGCATTTAATATTTAAATAATATAATTTTTTTTTTATACAAGTACTTAGTTATATATAAGAATTTATATATATACTATGTATACATAATACGTTATTTTATTGTGTATATATGTATATATATACTTTATGTAATTGTTTTTTTTAAATGGTTTATTAAGTTGAATTTAAATGGATTATTTAAATATTAATTATATATTTAAATATATACATAAAGTTGTATATATACTTTTATGTACATATTTAATATATGTGGGAATTTAAGCTTAGTTAAATTATGTTGATTATTCTAGTATAATCGAAATAAAGATTGTTTTATTCTCATTAAATGTTTTAGTTAGTTAAAAGACTGTATTTAATCAGCTAGAATGATTGAGCAAGAAAATTAAGTGCTTAGCTTTGAATTCCGTAATGTTTATCAACGTGATTAGACCTTCCTTTCGAGTATGTACAAAGGAAATGAATTATTTAATTTATACCATGCACTATGATGATTGAGTGAATTGGATTTACGAAATCCTAATATTAGTTGTTTTACTTCTTTAAAAAAATTGTCTAGAATGCTTCCTTATGATGTGTGGCATTCATTCTCGATGTTGGGAAATTGTGTCAATTGTCATGTAAGTCTTCCAGAATGGGTTTTCTTTTAATTTTGTGGGTGTCGTAAACTGTTAGTCAACCTTGGTGTTGTCTTGGGTAATGTGTATAGCCGTATTCTGTTGTTTTACTCGGTTTTCACGAACGGGGATGGTTTGTGCCTCCTATGGAAGGAGTGGATTATGTGTTTTGTTGTCTCCAGTGTTTGGAGAGGATTTTGATCTTTGTTGCCTCTAGTGTTGGAGGGGTTTTGACTTTTGTTGTCTCCAGTGTTTGGAGTGAGTTTTCTTTTGTGTGCCTCCTAGATTTGGAGTGGTTTTATCGTGTTAGTATGCACTTGAGATTTCCTTGGTGATTGATTTTATTTGGTATGTTTTTAGGTAGAAGAGTGGCTTTTGTTAGGGGCCAGAACCCAAAGAGGTAAACTGGGAAACCTTCAGAAGTGGTTTAATCAAGTGATAACTAAATCAATGTACTTAGAAGTTAGGTAGTATTTCACACTAATTAAGATAATTGAGCCTCACTCATAGATGCAAGGGCTTGTATAGACTTGGGATGAGACGGGAAGGCCTGGAATGGCAAGGTCATCTATCTTGTCTTTACGAGAGGTATTTGATTATGCATGAGTGAGCATGGGTGTCGAGATTCGGTAGAGGCCACCAAGACAACTCATAGTGGGGGCCGGAGCCTATGAAGATTCCTAGAGGAGATTCCATGATGAGCTGTGTGATGACACTCTTTCTATGACAATAGTTGGTATTTGGTCTTCTTATCTTACTCGATCTATTTTTACTTTTGTAAGCAATGTGACTTATGTCAGTGATGTTAGAGTTGTACTTGTGTTATTCTTATGGTTGTATGGTTCATGTGATTGGTTGTGTCAGAGTTAGTTATCATATGTCTAGTGGTGGATGGTCTTGCCTATGAATCTTTGTTACTATCTCCTAGCACGGGGGGTGAGCCTTCGGGTATCACATGGTTGGGTGGAACGTGCATCTTGATTCGTTGGGTCAGCTTTTGTTCGTACATGGATGAGATTTCCAATTGGAGAGCTCGTGGGATCTAGATCTTCATGCTTTATTCTTTCAGTTATTAATGTAATTTAAATACCCCTCTTTGTATCGAGGTGGAAGTTGTAAATTGTAATCCTTATATTTTGGAATTACCTCATTCAGGGAATGAGTGTTGTAACCATAATTGTAAAGTATATTATTGGGATCATGTGGAATGCTTATGTATTTGATTTAATTTTATCATGGATGGAATGTATGCACATTAAATTGTAAACAATTAAATGTAATGGTTTTAATTCATGTTTCATATTTGGGTTGATGTAAGCTCAATCTCGTAACCTTAGGGGTTGTTGGCATTATGTAGTGAACCTTCATTCATTTTGCTTTGTTTTAATTTTTTTTTTTTATTGTGTTTATGTTGTTAAGTGCAACTTCCCCTAGGGTTACGTATGGGTTATTACACACACACATATATATATATGTCTTGATGTAATTTTTATAATATATACATACATATTATCGTATTATATAGTATATATGTCTTGATGTATTATATATATACATAATCCAAAGAATATGCATATATATATATATATTCAAGACATATGATATATATATGTCTTGGATGTATATAAGGCCAGTGAGCATATATAAAGATGAGAGCAAAGATATAGCATATACATCCATCTGTTGAAAAGAGAAGTGTATATAAAACTTTGGATGACATATAGAGAAGAGTAGGTATAAGTTACATATATATATATATATATATATATATATATATATATATATATATATATATATATTATCCGTTATTATTACAAGATATAAAGATATGTCTCTCGATGTATATATATGAGTTGCCAACATTCCCTAAAGACATTTCATATATATGCTATATATACTTTAATTATATCCATGCAAGATTACCAATCATATTGCCTTAAATCGATTACATACAAACATATATTAAATAACTATATATATGGTTATACACATTATCTTCACATTGCTACCAGATATTAACACATGCATGTACCGCTCCATTAACGCAACTACATGCCAAATATTAAGGCATACCTCAAGGGCGTATATATTGTTTCATTTTCCATATCTAAACACATTTATTCACATACCCATCAATCGATGTGTATACACAAAGTGTATATACATATATATGTCGCTTTTGTCCAATTGACATTCGCATGCATATGGGTTATCCATTCATGAACATGTATAGGTACATCTACTTATGTATACTCATGCACGCATATATTCATATGTATGTGTTATCGCAGACATGTACATATATACATTCCATGTATATACTTCACCAATTAACATATGAACATGAACACTCAAAGAAGAACTTCCACTCGACATAAATACTTAATATTTCCCAATCAAGAACATTCATTGAATAAGATCATAAACCGATATAAAACATTCACAACCAAACTGAAGATCACTTACCATTTCGCCGAATTAACTTGACTCAACTTCTAGACCAACTAGGATGTGAGTGTGTGTATGCTTAGTTAGGCTCATTATGGGTTACCATACCAAGTTCTTCTCTTAAGTGATACTTCCCCTCTCCCAGTGGTTCAAATCTATTCTTGCATCCAGCTTAGTGCATCACAACAGTAGTTAGCTGAAAACAATACATTCATATGCATCATATATTTTTTCTTCAAAACATTTAAAACATCATATTGAATTGCACATTCATTCACCCCATTATAAATCAAGTTTCATACATAAATCACAATTATATATTAAAGCATTTTAACCAAACACGATAATAGTAAATAGGTAAAAAAACAACAGGGTGTAACAAATTCAGAAACATTATTTAATATTTCGAAGCTTCCAAGGTTTCCCTCTATTAAATGAACTTGAAACTCTCTAAAGATCCTTGTGCAAAAGTTGTCTCCTCTCTTGGTGACATTAATAATGTTCTTCCTTTTGACAAATATGTTTGACCCTATAGGTTTCTCAGTACTATTCCAATGTGGCATTTTGTACCTTGTGTTTAGTATGTGCTCTATTATTCCTACTAACCATCTATTAATGACTATTGTTTAACATTCATCATGGTTGGCTAATATTTTTTCTCCATTAAATTTTGTGGGTTTGCTACCCAGTAAAGCTAACTCATGCATGTCAGTATCGTGTGGATCTAATTTTCTAAAATTGAAGCTTTCAATTACTTGCACATACCTCATGTCACCCATTGATCTAGTATCATTTGTAGATCATTTGACATTCCTTTTGATATCTATACCCTCCACTCACTTATTCTTTTTTTTTCCCTGTAATTTCTTTCAAGCTCTCTTGTTGTGATTTTTTATAAGGACCTCATGTAAATATCTTTTTTAAATTTCTATTTAAAGAATCAAATTTATCTTTCTATACTAAAGAGTTTAGTGATATCAAGTTTCCACAATCCATAATGTTTATTGCTAAGTGATTTTTGGATTTGATTGTGTGCAAATTTTTTCTCCTTCTTGCTCTTTGCTGTCATCTTGATGATGGATCATGGAGTGTGATCCAAAATGTTGATGCAAAAAATTCACACACAATCAAATCCAGAAATCACTTAGCAATATACTAAAGAGTTGTTTGATCATGATCTTTTAACTTGCAATGATAATTAGGTTTTAGCTCTTAAGTTTTTGGTACCTCGTCTTTGTTGGGAAATGTATTGTTAGTGTTCACATAATGTAAGTTGTTAACACAACTCACGTAGCTATTTGTGATAATTTATTAAGGTTTGTTTGTTTGTTGAACAACTCAACAATTAGTGAGTTGTTCTTATAATATATGAACTAAAACTCCTATAAATATGTAATCCATTAATTTGAATGAAAGAGGGTGAAGCACGTATTGTTTTGAATAGAATTATTTGAAACTTCTGTGTCCATATTTTCTAATATGGTATCAGAGCATAGGCATAGGAATAGGCCAAGGAGTTTGATAAAGCAGAAATTTATGCGGTGAGCAAGAACATTTGCGCACCCCAAGCGAGAATCATACCACTAGACAGGTAGTAATTTTGGGCAAGAAATTAATGTGTTGATTATAAGGCGACAAAACCGAGATCCTATTTGAGCCATTTTACTTGTTCATCACAGGAGCTTTGTGTGCT
>VDFB02041419.1:0-34164 GCA_007258455.2 Sequoia sempervirens
TGGATTCTCATGCATCACTTTCCCATCCCCATGTCTTTACCTCTCTTCCTTTCTCAAATCCTTGCTGCCCCCAATTCCTTCTCCTTTACAAACTTATCCCTTTTTCCTTCCATTTCCTTCATTTCCCTTGTCCAATTACACATTATTTTCCCACACTCTCATTTTGTTTATTTGTATACATTATATATTTTTTTTGTACTTCAAGACTTTTTCCCCATGTTAATTTTCCACCTCTAGTCCTACATCAAAACTTTGCACCTCCCGTTCTCCACCTTTTTCTAGAAATCTCTCATATTTTCCTAGTTGTGAAATTTTATAGTGGATCTAGATTTTCTTCTTCCTCCCCATGTCCACTTCCCTCCTCCAATCCTATTCCTGTTTTTCGCATTCTATTCCACTTCCATTTTATAAAATTTATTTGCACCTCCAAACTTTCCCTAATCCCAAATTCACTTCCTCCAACCAATCTTGCACGATTTCTTGTTTTCCCTCATCTCTTTTCATGCAGAGTTTGAGTGTAATTCCAAATTTCATTCCAAATGTCCAATTCCCATGTCCACTTTTACATTGAAACCTTAGAAATGCTTCTAAAACTTTTTTCCATTCATTTCCTCTTATGTGGATTTTAAGTTGAATTTGATATATATTTTTCTGGCCTAGACTTCATATCTAGTATGTATCTCTGCATAATTTTCCTACACTACTCCATGATGCTTCCTATGCTTTTTTCACCTCTTTTGTGGAGTTTCATTCACAATCCATTTTGACCTTTTTTCTTGAACTAAAACTCTACATATCCTTTTCTCACATCCTATTTTTATTTAAATCCATACATTTCTTCCTACTCACCTCTTGCACACCTTAGATCTTCCTATAAGCACCATTAATGCTATATTTGACCCTACAACTACTAGATTGGTTTTTCCCACCTAAAAAACATTGTTCATCCTAAGGAAACAAATCCAAGTTTGACATCATGATGGATAATGAAGAATACCATGCCACTATTAATGAGTGGTTGATTATTTGATATAGATGGTTTCCACAGTAGATCTATGTCCCCATTTTAGTGTATTTTAAGGGATTTTAATTCATTTAACATACCACATTAATGATCTAGTTCTTGGTTGAATTTCTACAAGGATTTAATGACCAATTTTTTTTTATGAATATGAGTTCATTTGATATACAAATGGTTGTTGATTTCTCTTTTCCATACAATTACAAGTATTGAGGAGATTCTATGGTTCCAACTCTTTCAAATCTAGGCACCATTAGAGCAGCATATTTTGTAAATCACAAGGAGGTATTAATATTGTAACTATTGTATATAATTGAATGTCTCCATGGTTCTATTTTTTGATCTTTTGAAAAGTTCTATACTTTAGGTTTTCCCTTGCAACTTCCCTAATGTGTTTGTAGTGAAGATTTGATGAATGTGAGAGAATTTTAATTCATTAAAATATTTATAATGATCTTTGCTTCACTACATATTAATTTTTTAGTATGGAATGGATAAATAAGAATGTTTAATTATTTGATATCGTTATTATGGTGCGTGTATCTACACAACTCATATTATTTTGTGATTTCAATATTTTATTTTGAATGGTATGCTACAACACTATAGCTCAAAAATTAAGTATTGATCCTAGAATTAATAATCCACCATATGCTCAAAATAAAAAAAATCTTCCACCAATAGATTGGAAGTAGGAAAGTTGTTTGTATGTACCTCATTATTCAGTGTTTCAATTAAGAATAACATGTGTAGTGAGATTTAAGATTTATTATCTTGGAGAATCATGTTTTGCATAATTACATCTTGGATTTGTGTAATAATGTTTTATTATTAATAAGAGGTCATATGTTAGTAGGTTAGTATTTTATCTACTAACAATTGTTGGGACCAAGTGTACACTAGGTACTATTGTAGAACTTTCAAAATTTCATCTTGAGTTATGATTAATGCTAGTGAGGATACCTCTAGGGAGACCCCTTTTGGGTATAACCGAGCCTAAAGTGAGGGAGAGATTTCCCACTCTCAATAGTTGGTCCATTATTTCCTTACCTAATCATAAGTTGAAGGTCTTTTGCCTTGATTTTGACACCTTTGGTGCTCAAAACAACAAATGGAATTAGGAATTTAGGAGCCAATATGTTTGAGCACCAACATAATCACCCCATTTCTAGGGAAATTTTAATTCAATTTGTACTTTAAAGACTATTAGAGTAATCATGTATTAACTAATAATTAATTAATCTTCAATTAATTATTAGTTTAATTTATTCTCATGCACTTAAGCTAAACTTAGGAGTGATTTACTATGTTAACTAGAGAGCTATTATTAGATCATTTTTTCTCATTACATGATATGTTGGCACTTGTCATGATCTAATCCCTTTAACATTTAGGGTTGCTCCTACATAGCACTGAACCCTCATTGTATTATCTCTTGAGTTTTCTTGCCTTTTGATAGAACTCTCAACCTTTGAGGTTTCTTGTTTTTCTTGAAGATTCTTGAGGTTCATTGTTGTAGCTATTTCTTGTTGAGGAATATAACAATTTTTTGTTTGTAGATCTCTTGCGTAGAAGGTGTATTTGTTCATTGTTTGATCCTGTGGGTCAAGTTTTTCACAATTCTATTATGGTATCAGAGCATGGATTCAGTGAACCCCTTCTTGATTTATGATGTTTTTTTCTTCAACAAGGGTTAGAGGCTTTAGATTTAGAATCCATTTTTACTTTTTTGTAAATTTGGAGGTGGGAAAATTTTTGGTACATTTGGAACCAAATAAGAGTCATCCATTGGATTTAGAGTTGTCAAGAAAGTTAGTTTTTCCTTTCGTTTGGCTTGATTTGGATTCCTGAGGTTAGATCTACAAAAGTTTGAAGTAGTTGATTTTTTTACAAATCTAGAGTGTAGCTACAATTTCAATGCATTTTGTTGTGAAAAATACCTAACTGTTTGATTTAGGAGGTTGATTTGACAAATTTTGACTATAAATTTGCCTATATTCTCTGTCGAAAGCTTTCAAGGCAAAGAAAATTGTGCAGGCCCCTGTAAGGCCTGTGCACATAGTTCAAAAAAAGGTACAACAATTTTAAAAATAAAATAAAAAAGGTAGTTTTAAAATTTAATTAATAATATATGTACTAGTAAGTATAAATATGTACCCATTTGTCCTACATATTTCTTTTTGGCAAGATATTTTAGCAAATAATGAAACACATTGGCTAATTTTGGAAATTTTTGATGTTTTCAAAGGGGTATAGCCAAATCCTCAGCCCTTTGGCTGATTCATCTTCACGGGTTTTGCACAAAAAGACACTTCAAGCACTTGATTACAATCCCTAAGCTCAAGTAGGTTTATAGATTAATGTGGGTTCACCACCCAAGCAAGCTTGGGTTAATACTCCTTGATACTCAGGTGGTTCTTTGGGGCACCCTTTCTCGCAAAGACGGATAGCTAGAGATCCAGTGGCGTAGGGTCGTCAATGGATCCCATGGGCTCACCTTTTCTCTCTCCTTGGGAACTATCAAAGTTCTCCACAAGGATTTCTATCTCCACCTAAGGGAATATGTCGTAACTTCAGGGTACAATCTGCATCCCTTGCACCACACTAACCTATGTTTGATGGCTTTCTAGGTTTACAATGTTTTTCTAGTGATTCCTCGATATACACAAGGTATGTGAGGCCCAAAATGTGAACACTAGTCCAAAACAAGCATGGATCAAGAGCTTCAACGAGGTACTAAGAGCTCGGACCAACCCTTCACTTCTAGCCTGGAGTCACCCTAGGCAATCAAAGCTCTGCCAATTATGACACAGATTGGGGTACAACTTTAGTTCCCCCCTTTTATATACCCCATCGGTATGTGTGGCTGGGATCGTCCCCTAGGGTGATGAAATACCTAGGTAGGTCCCTTAAAAGGAAAGGCAGACTAGGTCTTTTTCATCCCCAAGATCGCATGAAGTGCGAGGAGATAGCATACACACAAGCTAGTGACCTTATGTTTACTTAAAACATTGATCTAAATAAAATGAAGAGATGTAAAGATTTCTAATCCCCAAGATCACACTAGGTTCAAGGGGAGAGCATATGTCTATTACACCCTTCTAAGCATGAAAAACAAGTTAATTTTCCCACTACTCTAATTTAGTGCCTAAATTAGTGGAAAAATAAAATTTGTCTTGGTCAAACGTCTTGCAAAACCACAAATTAGTAGTTTATGGTATTAGCCTTTGACAATCGAACAACTACACCACTTGTTAGTTCACACATTGGATGATAATATTCAAATAAAAAACAAGCGCAATTTTACAAAGAACCCAAAACATAGGCGCTGAAAAGCATAATTTCCAATTTAAAACAAAAAAATGAAAGCATAGGATTGTAAACAAAATGGTGCTTGCGCAACACTAAGTACAATAATACTAAAGATTAAATACTGATGATGCAAATTACTTTATGCTACCTACTGATATATTCCCGAATGATTAATTACCAGAAATAACAAAATATGCAAAGATATGACAAGAAAAGATCCAACCATTTATCCTGAACAAAAGCGCTAATCTATGGCTAGAACGACGCCTACGCTTAAAGACCTAGTTAACTTAATTTTATGCTGAAAACAACAAAAGAACTACTTTGACCTAGCCAAAAGATGTAAATGATTAAGATTTTTTCCAATAGGTAATGATGTTAAGCAACAAAACTAATTAAGTTCTGATTAAATTGTCCCAATCTAATTGAGAACATAGGTGCCATTTTTGTGAACGAAAGCATAGAAAGTCACTATGCAGGTGCCATGACAGAGGTGTCATGAGTCACAATGGAAGCACAACAGTTTTCAACAGATGCATCAAAAGCCAGCTGCGACCTAGTTAGCACAAAATTTGAACAAAAATGTGAGTTATTTTTCCTTTAGATTAATTTTAAGAGACCCAAAATAAAGTGTGAGGTAATATCTAGAGATCTTGTTTAGCCTATGTAGATTTTAGGTTGATTTTAAGTAGTTGTTCTTTTTATCTTTTCATTTTAATGTGAAAGTTGCATTTGTAACAAAGCAAAAAGAAATTAAACTAAGTATTAATTGATGATAACATATATAGCAAAGTTAGAAGCATAATAAAGAGCCAAGCACAACACTAGATACCACAAAAAAACTCAAAAAATTCAAAAAGTGATTAGGACAATGGTTAGACAAACAACCAAAAATGCGGGTGTTGAAATCATGCATGCAGGTGCCACAGGGCTTGACATGGGTGCAATGAACTTGAGTGAAGGCACAACTAGTCACAACAGAAGCGCTGAAAGTCGCAACAAAGGCACAATTTAACAGTGGCTGAACTTACAAAATCTTGAAAACACACAACTTTGAAAAAAATTGTTAGAAGGGATGTGGGTCCCACCAAGCGTGTCAAATGTGGAGGGGTTAGAAATCACTATCAAAAGCATAAGTTAATGAGAAAATAAAGAATAAAGCACAAACACAATTTATATCTTTGATGTCCTCCTTGATTGAGCTCCAAGGTGCACCCATGTCTTGTTGATTTTGCTCTAAGATTGAAATGTGGATTGCTCTTAATAGCACCAGCATAAGATTACCATAATTCAATATGCTCAAATGAGGGGATGAAGGCCCAATTCATGGAAAATTGGAGGGTGAAATGGAGGGCTAAGATTGAAAGTTAATGAAGGGCTAGGATTGAGCTTGAAGGTGATGCATGGATCAATGGATATGGCTAATTAGCATTGTGACAAGTGTCACAATTAGGTGTATGGAGAAGAGTGAGGTGTGCTCACACATGTGTGAGCATACATTGGGATGCCACCTCATTTAATTTTGGAGGTTATGTGTAAGATAATGGAGGTAGGTGGGATTTGTGGCATTAAAGAGACAAGATTAGGGGATTGAGGGTGAATTTTAAATTGGAGAATATTAGTAATGATGGGGGTTAGGATAGTTAATTAGGGATTAACTAGTATAATTCGGTGGGTGAGGTTAATAAACCATGGGTTTATTAACCTAGATGGAGTCAAAAGCTGGAGAATGGGCTAATGGAGGTTAGTTCATTAATTAATCAGGGATTAATTAATGTAATTGGGTTTTAGGAGGAAAGGGGATTTGGATGGGATTAATTAAATAACAAGAATTATTTAATTAACTAGAAGAAATACAGGTTTGGGCAATGATATAATTAATTAAATACAATATTTAATTAATTATGAGAAGAAATGGACTAATTAATTAAATAAATATATTTAATTAATTAGAAAGGAAGAAATAGGTGAATTAATTAAATAAAATTATTTAATTAATTGAGACAAAGTAAAGTCATTTTTGGGGTGACTACAAAGAATAACACAACCATTTATTTTATTACAAATTAATTACATTGTTACATAGATTTTTAAAGATGAGAAGAGCATGCAAGCTCTTGTATAACTATAAATGACACATACCGCTTTTACATCAAACATAATTGATACCAAGGTTGTTGACCATTCTTGGGATCTTGATATTTCACATAATAGCTCCAAGCCACCAGGATAGCCAAAAACAACTTTGAAAGTCCATAGTTCCTCATTTAGGGCCTCTGTCGAAATGGAGTAGAGAATGAAAGCTCTTGTATAAATACCACAATGCTTGTCGACCATGCTAGAGAAAGGGAAGCATTGATGTAATTACTAATTCATATTCAATTAATTTTCATCTTATTGTGAGAGAGTCAGTGTCCCGTTTGGTGGATGATTAAATTTTGTCTTTAATAGTATTTTTGCCTCACATGAAGAGTTACATGTACCACTTTTAGGTGGCATGGTTTGGCCATGTGTTAGCATCATGTGGTGTATGTAAGACCATCATGGAGGAAGTTACATATGATATATTATATGATGCATTAGAGCATGTAAGAGGGAGGTTACTTGTAATCTTGGCCAATATTATGATAGCTATGGGGAATTTTCATGGATCCAATTTGAGTAGGTTGAATAAAGACAAATCATGATTCCCAAATTTGGATGGTCAAATATGATAGTTTATAACATTTTATAAGAAATATTGATAAAAATAGCGAAGAAGATCTTTTGCTATTGAGTAAATATAATGAAGGATTGCAATCAATTTTTTTTATGCATTGAAATCATCATTACTATAGATAAGATAATAAGCACTTATACATTATTATTAATCAAGATTGTAGATAATTTATTCTATAATCACATTAATTCCAACATGAAAAATGTTATGGATGGTTAAGAAAGGGTATTTTTTCCAAATAATAAGGTTAAATTTTGTCCTAAATCTCCTTTACCTATTGGGGGTTGTGAGTGCTCTTCTAGTATTAGTGCTAGTTGAGTGATATGGTTTTTCAATCTTCTCCTTGTCTTGGTGCAAACTCCAATTTGAGGTTTCATTTAATAATTTTGTTTTTGTTTTCCTGATGAGTGGGTAGATAGAGCTACTAATGGCTTGCAATCTTCACTTATTGGGAGAATCCTTGATCATATAATGAACATTGATCTAATTCACAGTTGGGCCTCAAATTGTTTGTTGGCTATAGGTCTATTGAGTGTGAAGGCTTTGATGAAAAAATTCCTCTTATTCTCCTTCAAATCCAATGAAGGTTGCTTCCATGTTCTCTAGGAAGTCCCATGGTTTTATTGTAATGAAGCTAAGGTAACAAAACAACTTCCTACACTAATCTTGAGAGGAGAATAACACAAAACTTTACAGATCTTTTCAATTACAAAAACTTAAATAGAAATAAACATAAATATCATGCATACCACAACATAGTGATTTATGTGGGGAAAACCCTTTAAGGAGAAAACCCCACACTCCCAAATCCGCCCAATATATTATTCAAAAATCACAAAGATTAGAATATACTTGCAAAGCAAGATTCTCACATGAGTATCACCAACCAAAGAGATGCAAAGGCAACCCGACCACTATTAGACTCTCATAATACATCACAATACACAACTATAATACAATTCCCTCATAAAATAGGGTTGCCTTCTAGGGAAAGTCAAGATAATAAAGTATCGTCCATCAAATATAAGACCTAATGATGAATGGTCCATATTTACAATAATAAAATTTTCCTTTTGTGGGAATTGTCCTTGGACCCCTTGCAGGGGGTAAACCCCCCCATGCCCCATCGTCAGAGACATATCAACAATACTTTATGTATCAATGGTACCTTATATAATTGCAAGGTTGAGACACAATTTCCCAACATTTATGGTAAGAATTTTCATCTCAAAAGATGGTTTGCTAGCTTCAATGCTGCCAAAGTTAATTTGGTTCATATTTGGGTTTGTCTCTTGGAACTCGCTTTGGAGTTTTGGGATGAAATTATTATCCATGGCTTTATGAATGTCATTGGTCAGTTTATTACCATTGATGATGTCACAAAATCTAGAATGAGTTTTCTTTATGCTATATTTTGTGTTTGCATTGAAGTTGGTCATGAGCTACCTAATAGTGTTAAGATGTGCTCCAATCTCGAGGTCTAGGAGCAAAAACTTAATTATGAGATCTATCAATGGTACCACTTCCATAATACTGGGTTTTTTTCCTTCTTGTGCCAAGATATTGATATAAATATGAACTCTAATGGTCCTCATCCCCAAGATGAGGAGTTGGTGTTGGGAATGAAAGAGGTGAGGACTGCCCTTAGTTGTCATCATAAAATCCCTTTGAAGGAAAAGATATTGCTAGACCACTCAGTTGATGGAAAAGGAGCTTCATAGGTTAAAAGAAAATTGGATGCTAATAGTCTAATACAACATAAAATTCTCTAAAAGTGTCATTACATGTACTATTATTGAATCCAAGAGTGTAAGAATTAGATAAGTTGGTAAAAGTAAACAATATAAAGTTTAAAGGAGTTTATTTTAACCCAAAATGCACCTTTTACATTTAAAAAATGTCAATTCATCTAGTATAAGGAAGAAAAAAGAAAAATAACCCTTTCTCATGTGTCAAACTATTTTTAAAAATATTATTTTTAAGGGTGTCATAATTTTACTTGTAATTAGATTTTACCTATTGCTTAGTGAATCCTTGCTAACTTTTACTCATCGCAAAGTGCATATTCACTACCCATCTAAGTTATTTGACAACACTTACTTTTAATGATGGAAAAAATAAATTAAATAGTTTTAAATGATATTTTCCAAGTTGTGTTATTTAGAAACCCCAAATGGTGCCAATACTCACCCCTTTAAAAATGTAGCATGATATTATTCTTATGAACCTCTTCACATATTGGTAACCAAAAACTAATAGAAAACACAAAGATAGTAGAGAAAAAACATTTTAAAGTTATTAGAAAATATTAATTTTTTAGACCATGAGAATGCTTAAGTTATTGTTGGGATTAAGGTGTCTCAACCTTAGAGTCCTAACATTGTTTTAATTTGATGTATTAATATATTTATTTGTATTATTTAATTTCCTATGGTGTCATGTCACATATTGGGACCCACTAGTTGGGTGGCATCCTCGTTGGAGGTGACTGGATGACACATCATCATCCCAAGTGGAGATAGGCATCCCACTTTGGAATCTATGACATATGACATATTCTATGACACGTCATAAGGCATATTTTAATGCATGGGTGAAAGTTGGCGCTCAAGCTGGGTTATGATAGGATGTAAGAGAATCAACTATTTTTAGTCAATTATGATAGATTCTCTTACAACTGTAAGTGTTGTCCTCTATGACATATTCTATGACAACTGTAAGATGTGTAAAGCATCTATCATAACCTATTTTCAGCATATTCTAGGCGTCCAAGCTTGGAAGAAGAATATATACATGTTTGAAAAGTGTAAGAGGTGTACGAGAATATTGAACATGTGTACAAATGCATGTCTAAGGCATTGAAAACTATGCCTTTTGGATTTGGATGCCCCTCACCTTCTAGATGCTTCATGAAGCATGTATCACTCTATTTATTGAGTTCCTTGAGTTGTAGAATGCATAGTTTCTTTGCAGGTAGCCAAGTGCTGCCAGTATTACTCCAAAACAGGTGTTCATTTTGAAGAAGCTTGTACTTGGTGATATAGTGTATTCATTATTTGAAATAATAAAGATAGTATTGTGCTTTTGGAGGGGGGGTTTTTTACCCGAAAGGGTTTTCCCCACGGTATATTTGGTGTCACTATTTTTATGCATTGTTTCTATTCTATTTCCATTATTCTCTTTGTGCTTCTTTAGTTGCAACTATTAAAGGTGTTAAAAGAATTTTTTTGTAACTCTCCTTTGCTTAGATTAGTGTAGGAAATTGTTTCTGCTCACCCGACTTCCTGTCATTTATGTCCTCCATTTTGGAAATACCTACTTTGATACCATATTTGAATGGTACAACTCAACATCATGAATGAGATACAAATATAAACGTAAAACTATATTATTTCTTTGTAATTTATAAAGGTTGTAATGACTTTTTTAAAAACATTTGTCCATAAAAAAATATCAATAACATTAAATTTAGATATAACAATCTAACACTAAAAAAACTATAGTGGAGATGACCTGAAGAATATATAAGTAACACGATTCACACTATTGTTTATTAACTAAAATCAACAAAGATGTAATATTTCTAAAAAATAATGTGTGTGTGTGTGTGAATAGGAATGATGGAAAGATCAACCAAAGGGGCTAAAACAATAAGGGGGTTATATCAAATCAACAAATCAAGACCCAATGATCAAATTAGACCCATTACCAATGAAGTGATAGCTATAATTAAATGAGGGTAAATCAAGAACTAAGAACATAGATCAAATCTAAGTCTACTTTTAAGTTATCCAAAGATGCTAATCCTTACTCCATTGAAAACATGAGATTATGTCTTATGTGTATGTGGATTGCCTATGCTAAGCATAACCCAATTGTGCAAAAGCTTAGTTGAAGAAGTGTTATGGAGGCTTTGATTATTGAATTGGGGAGACTTTGATCAGGATTGGGGAGGAGGATGAATGAGGAATGAATGCTTGTTTTATAGATTTTCAAGACTTGAGATTAATGGTTGAGGAGGTGATTAATAATTAGAGGTTTACAAATTAAATTGTAAATTAAATCTAATTACAGTAATTTCCCGATCTAATGCAGACTTGCGTGATTATGCTTTTTTTAACCGTTGAAATTACAATAAGGTATGGCACACTTTAAAATCAATTCTAAATCACTTGGCTTTTCTAATGCCCAAACACCCCATTTTATATCATTTTACATGCTTATTATGGTTGAAAACCATAATATTACAAATCATCTAAAATCCCCCCTTTAAGTAAAAATCTCAAACAATTTTCCCATTTACAATGAAAGAATCTTTTAATAACCCCCCTTAATATTTTCCCATTAAGTAAAAATCTTCTAAAATCCCCCCTTTAATTAAAAATCTCAAACAATTTTCCCATTTACAATGAAGAATCATAGGAAGACAAAGGTATGTTAAATATTGGTGAACCTAACCCCTATGGTATTTCAAGTGAAGAGGAAATTGAATATGTTCAAGGTGAAAATGTTGGAATTGAAGATGTTGAACATGATATTCAAATTAGGGAATGAAAATATTGAATTTGATAATGAAAATGTTCAAGGTGAAAATGTTGGATTTGAAGATGTTGAACATGATATTGAAATTGGGAATGAAAATATTGAAATTGATAATGAAAATGTTCAAGGTGAAAATGTTGGATTTGAGGATGTTGAACATGATATTGAAATTGGGAATGAAATTATTCAAATTGATATTGAAAATGTTCAAGGTGAAAATGTTGGAAATGAATATTTTGAACATAATATTGAAGCAATTGTAAATTATGTTTCACCAGATTACATGAGAAATGAAGAACCTTGTGGAAGAAAGACATATTCCAAATTTCAAGACCTTCAAGAACCCCTAAATGGTTACTTGAATTGATGAGAACATTATAAACAATTTTGAAGGCAAGAGGTCAACACAAATGTTTGGTTGTGGGCTAGAAGACTTTTCAACCAATATTTTAGTGATAAGACATTGACCAAGCAATGCCAACTTTTTGTACAATTGCTAAAGATGCAAAAAATGAGACCTTTGCTAGCCAATTGAAGATTCGTGTGAACAAGAAGACCGAAAAAAATTCTATTATTGTCAAAAATATTTTTAATGCTCTCAAGTATATTGGAAAAAATAACAAGGAAAAGGATAAGAGAGCTGCTCGGTCATTACAATTGCCCTAGTAAGCCATCAATTGAAAAGCTTTATGAGACAAACTTGTATTGATTTTGACATAAATCATAAAACTTTGGATAGAGCACTAAGTAAGAGAAAGAATAGATGATCCTCTTCAAAATGATACATGGGATTTTTCGGGAGGCTTCCACGTGTTGATAAGAAGCTAACCATAATGTAAAGCAGTAATTTAGCAATTTTGGCATGATAACTCTAGAGTATCACCCAATGCAAAGGATGTTTTAAAGTTAAGAATTGGAAATCAAGACCATACACCACATCCTAAACATTTCTTGGAATCAAGCCAAACAATGTTGTTCAAAAAATTTATTGAAACACATCCAAATATGGAAATATCGCAAAGGATTTTGAAGGTTTGAAACCATTTTATTGTGTGCATCTTAAGATTCGTAATACTTGTTACAAATACCATGTGGAGTTTTCAATGTACCATGAGCTATTATGTAGTGCCCTCCATTTCGGTCATCGTTGATGTCAAGTAAGTAGTTGTTAGTAATGTCGTGATGATGTGGTGATTTTATTATTTAATTTAATTTTAAGGTTATGAGGTAACACTAATAATATGTTTGGATTTGATTAATAAAATTAATTTAATTATAAGGTTACCTATTTCATTTGGAATTAAATAAAGAATTAGATTCAATGATAAACGTCAATTTAATTATCGTTGGGAGTTAGTTATTTAAAATAATCAGATTAAATGAGGAAAGATAGTTATCATTTAATGATTAAATTCAATTAATAAATTTAAAAGTGATAAAATATTAAAAAGGATTAAAAGGGAACTTAATTTAATTGGGAAGTGAAATTATAACTACATTAGTAAATGATACGATAACTATTTTGGATGGTTAATTATTAAATTAAAATAATAACTAAAAGAAGTATGAGTAATTAAACAATGTGATAAATTTCTTTGTGAAATAAATAATTAATTAAATGTTTTGATATAATTAGAGGTTATGAAAGAATAAAATTACATTGTTAATAGAAATAAATAAAAATAGAATATTGCAAGGTAATTATCATTTAATGTTTAAATTCGATAAATAAATTAAGGAGAAAATATTTATCTGTAACTAAAAGAAAGATTAAATTATTAAATATTTATTGAATATTTAATAGATGACCTATTTGGTTCATATATTAAAGAGTAGATTATAAAATAATAATTAAGGGTTTTCGTTCATTCATAACTACTGGAAGTTGAACGGTTTCTCGTTGGGAGTGGAAAAAGACTCCGTGAAACAAATTATTAAAATGAGAATTATTCTGGAGATAAAAGGGGGATTGGCGGGTTCGAAGGGTGGCTCCTTCTGTCATGGATTGTTCGGCTCTGGGTTTTCATTTCAGACAACATTGATTTACAACGCCAATTGAAATTTCCTGTCAATGCTCTCTGGAAAAGAGTACAATTTTCTTTCCCCTCTCTATATTTTTGTTATGTTGTGTGCGAATTGTAAATCATCTTGAAGATTCAAATTGCATGTGGTGCTAGGGTTTTGATTTAAGTTTTTATGATATGGTTTTCAACTTATAATCATATGCGGTGGTTTCAATCTATATTCATAATTTATGTGAATAATTATAAAGAGTTAGTTACGTATTGAAATCTATTTGTATTCTGGGTAAATTTTACATTTCATATTCTTAAGTGATTTAATGAAAATTCATTTATTTTATTATTGATGAACCTCTGGTTCTTTATAGATTTATAGATTTATAGATGTGAGATTAGGATTAAAGATCCATTAAAATGTTGATTTAAATTATAATATTTTAAATCTATTGCGATTGTTTATATATATACATATTATATTTTGTTTGTAAAAAAAAAGATATATATATATATATATATAGTTATACTTGGTAAACTATTTCCTGTGACTCTATTCAAACAGTCTAATTGTGTCATCCATAACATTTTTTATACAAACTATTTTGCTGGTAAATTTAAAGGGTTTCTCCAAATTCCAGTGTTCTATTTGCTGTCCAAAAATCTCAAATACCCAGATTATAGTTTTGGCGTTATGCTTAAAATATGAGGCTGCTGTCAAGCTGCTCCCTTATGGTTGCGTTTTGCTGATAATAAATATAATTTATAAAAAGTTAAATTAAATTTTGGTCTGCTAGTATGATAGGTTTTGAGATAAATAGAGAAATAATAAAGATGTTAAGGGTTTATTATAATAATAAGTTGCATTTTGTTCGTTATTAAACTTAGTGGTTAAAATAAATTGATTATTAGGGAAGTAACACTTGGAGGGAAATGATTTATTTATATTAAAAGAATTGAATAAATAAAATATAAAATCAACCATAAGTAAAATATTGTTATTTCTTAATCAATCTATTGAAGAGTTGATCCAATGAACGAATATGCTTGTCTTTGGCTATGGAGTCTTTTATAAATATTTGATAGTTAGAATGTTGAATTTTCCTTTGTAATTAATTCTTGTAAATATGGGGGAAATAGAAGGATAGTGATATATTTTGAAAATTGGTGACACATTAGAATATCGGGAATTAGGGTTATGCTTTTGTAACTAATAGGTTTAAGGTAAATATTGTGCAAGGGGTATATTATTTTATTGCTGTGAAGATATTGCTTTTAGGTAATATTCGTAATATTAGTAGTTAATGAAGTGAATGAATTAGAGTAGATTAACTGAAAATATTAATTTTATTTAGGTTAAGGTTGTGCTGTGAAGAATTAGATTTTTATCCCAGCTAGATAAATGATCTCTTATTATTAATCATTGTATCTAAATTAGGATGGAAAAATAGGTTAAAAGTTTTTAACGTGAGATTTAAATTAAGGAAAATTATAATATAAAGTGTATCTTGAATTTCTTACATGTTCTCTTAATTGGTGATTTAATTTTATAGTATTAATTTCATGATATCTTTTATATTTCTTTTAGAATGAAATAAATGTTATCTTAATATCTAAACTTCTCGCATGCTTTTAGGATTGGCTAATGGATACTCTTGGCAAATAGGTAGTTGGTTACTAGAATAAAATATTGCTACAATTACTTGTGAATTATTGTGCCAAGGAATGAATTAGGTAAATAATTAAAGTAAAAATGGTTATTTCGATAGGTTGTTTAGTAAAATATTATTTAACAAAAGATTTTTACAGAATAAACATTATTGAATTAGGTATTTAATTTTGTTGTAGATAAATGAACTGTGTATTTAGTTAAAGTAAATTGATTTATATGGTTAATTAAGTTTTAGGGTTCACTAAAGGAGATAAGTGATTCTACATTTACATAGTTTCTTTTACTTGAAGGTTAAATGATAAAGTTAATTTTAAGTGAGGATAAATCCCAGGTTCATAGGTTCATTAATTTAAATGATACTGATTAAATGTTAAATGGTTTTAATTACCTTTTTGTTATCTAATGAGTCTGTGAATGATAATTATTTATCAAACTACTGTGTGAAATAATCTATTAGTGTCGTCACCTTAGTATTATAATAAAGTTGTAAATTATAGAATTGTCATCTTAGTATTACATTTTAAAGTTATAATTAGAATTTGTATTAAACAGTTGATGGAGTTGGTTATCTTATAAATGATATAGTTATTTTAAATATAATTATTTGTAGTAAATACTCTCTTAATTAAATTAAGTGGATATATTAAAATAAGTGGTAAAAACGTTGAAATAATGCTTAAATTAAAGGAAGGTCTTTATGGTTATAATGTGTGAGTAAATGTGTTTTAAACAAAGTGTTGTGATTACTGGTTAAGTGTTATTTAATTGTTTTAAGATGGGTGTTATTTGTGGGATATTTATGGAGATGTCTCAATGGCCTGTTCATTGTAAGTGTTTTAAGATAGTGTTCTTAAAGGTTGATGTGTTGATGGTTTCCTTGTATGGAATTATTCCTTAAGACTTTGTGATTAATGTGTTTATGTTCAGAAAATGATTTATTTATAGTAGTTAGAAAATTAGAATTATTAGGTAGTTGAGTTAGGTATTATGTTATTGAGTAGGTTAGTAAAGTGATTAGAGAGGGAGTTTCCTTATGTTAATAATTTGGGTAACATTGATAGATTAGTTTATTCTCAATTTGATTAATTTCAAGTGGGATAGTTAACTTAGAAATAATGAAAAGTAGAGTTTTGTATGTTGTTGATGTATGTAGATAATATTGGCGATAAGGATTATTTCTATTTAGGTGGGAGAATTGATTTATAAGATAAATGGAAGTAAATAAATTTGAAAACTTTAAATAGTTGGGTATTACGATAAAGGCTAGTGAATGATTGTTGATTCGATAAATGTTTTGATTAATTATATTTAGTTAAACAAAGGGTTTATGTAAATGAATAAAATTAGATGATCTTTTCTAAGTCAATTTCCCTCATATTCTTTCTAGAAAATACTTGTGATTGATATCAAGATCAAATTGTTGGTTTGAGTGGGTTGATCTTCGAAGGGATATTGTTGTTATAATGTGTAAATTGGAATATATTTGTGTTTGAAAGAGTATACTTGTGAATAGTGTTTTATGGCTTAAACCATTGGATGTTATTTTCAATTCGTAATATTGTGCTATTCTTAAATGTTGGAAATGATTGATCTTTAAACTAATGTTCTTTTTAGATGGTTTCAAGTTACTTCTTATTGAATGAATGGATATATTATATTTGAATTAGTGGTTTTATGTATTGTCTCGATAGGTCCTTTCAATGTGACTTTTCGTGAGCTGATTTTGAGTTAGGGACTTTCTCTCATTTAACTTACATTTCTATATGTTTTCTTTTGCTCTCTACCTAAGTGGTAATTTGGTTAAGGTTATCTCTGTCATGATTGACAGTTCTGCTTGAGTTGTTAATGAGTCAAATTGAAAAGTTCTTGAGTTATGGGTATTCCGAGAGGAGAAAATAGAGGTTTCCCTTGGATTCTCGATTTAGTTCGTATCGAAGTTGTTGGTGTTGTTGAGTGGAGTTGTTGATCTTATTTTGGTGTATTTTCTCATTATATTTATATTGGAAATAGTCCTTTGAAGTCTTGCAATTATTGCTGTCAGTTCTTTGATGGGGAAACCCTAGTGTAACTTTATGAGAATCTTCCAGAGGTTTATTTTACTATTGGTTAATGTTCCTCCTTTTATGTGCCCTTGTTGTGGCAAGTGTTTTGGTTTCATGTTTTTGAAAGGGTTGTACATGAATCGTTGAGATTTTGATTATGTATTTATGGCAAGATGGGTAATGCCTTGCATGCTTCTCTGTTGTGATCTAATGTACTTGTTATGTTGTACAACCCTTGGATTTGGTTTTTATGTTTTGAGTGTCTAGAGTGGGAGTGGCTCTAAGTGGGTGGTCGGCGCACAAAGGGGCGCCAGGATAGCCCTCGTTAGAGTGAAATTAAAAAGTGATAATTTAAATAATTAATTAGGGGGTGGGTAGAATCACATTAAAAAGATAATTGATGCCTCATCCGCCTTTGAGTGCTACCACAGACTAAAGGGGATTGAGAAGGCCGTGGTTGGCAAGATCGTTGCCTTGTCTTCATGAAAGGTTAACGGTTCCGCATGAGCAACCCTATGGAGCGGTACCTTGAGATAGGAAGCCTGGATAACCATAGATGGAGGCGGCTCCTAGCGCTCGAGTGCCTGGATAATTCGTCAGTAGACGGAGGCGGCGCCTTGCGATAGTGGTAGCCTGGAGAATCCATGTTAAGCCATGCGATGACACTCTCCTCTAACACTCCTTCTTATGTTGTTTCTTTGGAAATCCTCTGGAAGTGGGTCTTTGTCTTGAATTGATGGAACATAGTTGTTTTGAATTGATTTATGGTTTTACCCTATTTGATCTTTGGTGTATTCTTTGGTCTTGTATAAATCTTGTGGACGTTTGGGTTTTGACCTTGTACTCTTATGGTACTGTGATATGATGTTATTGTATTGTATCATTGCATTTCTGAATTATGATATGGTTTTTAATTCAACTTGATTTGAAAGTGTTTTATGATCTTCCTTTGGTTCCTTGTTTACTGGCTATTGTTTTGATTTATGTGATGAGATTTATGACTCCTGGATGTGGTTGATTATGTCATTTTAATTCCTGAGTGTTATGATACCTTGGTATGTTGTTGAGTCTTGTGGTTCCATGTTTGGATGTTCTTGGTTGAGGTCTCTTTCTTGTTAGCTCCTAGCACGGGGGGTGGGTCTTCGGACTCACATGGTCGGGTGGAACGTGCTAAGCACCCCATTGGGTCCCCAGTCGAGGATCGAGAGGTGCATATTGGTGCTATTGCAGCGACTCCAGAGTTGTATCTGTCTTGGAGCTAGTTTTGATACTTGTATCTCTCTAATTATTTGTATCATGGTATCTTGTGTATGGTTTCCATTCATATTTGGAACACTCTTGTATCATTGTACTTCTTAAACGTTGTACTATAATGAAATGTTAAACTTGGTGTGGATATTGACCATGGTAGTTGTTATTCAATGTGTTATGTAATCATGCATATGTTGTATTTATGTGCAGATGGCTTCTTATCAATCAATTTTTCATGTATGTGTTATATTTGTTATTGTTAATGATTATATCTTTGGATTTTATTCTTTATTGATGTTGTATGGATCTAAGTCACGTAATGACTCTTCGTGTACCCCAAAGGATGTATGTGTTAATGAATCTATTTAATTGAAATTCGTGATATGACTTGATGTGTATTACATGTATGTTATGTGTATTTTTTTAAAAAAAATTGTGCTGTAATTATTGTGTTAATGTCCTTTGGGGTTGGCGTTACATATTATGCTATATCTGTTCTACTTTCCATACTAATGAAATTTTGTAGGAGTGTAATGCAATGCATCTTCCAAAATCATCAAGGGACATGCTAGATCTATTTTTATGTTCTAGAGATGATGGTTGCTTTTTCTATAGAAATGATTGTTTAAATCACGAAGTGCTCACAATGTGGTGGCTTGTCAAAAGTTTGTTCAATGTTTTCATGAGGAGTTCCGAACATGAATTTGGAAAGAAGCTTGTTGAGAAAAAGAGATGAGATAGTCAAATATACTTTGCAGAGTGGAGGTGAAGGTTCTAGATGTGAGTTGGTTACAAAGAATGTAGTGTTGCTGATTTTATTTCAGATTTTAAGGATAATATTTCTACAAGTATGCAAGGCATAGTCATAGGTCTCAGTGGTTGGATCAACAATTTAGAATGTGTAAGGACTCTTTTACGATTGGCACTATTATATCAGTGGTTGATTTTGCAGAAAACTACATTGCAACACAAAATGAGGTACAATCTTAGTATTACAATTCCATTCAAATTGCTATTTTTGTCCAAATAACGTTAGACATGCACCTAATAGTACAGAGGAGGATTAAAAGATGATCAGAGAGTATCATTTTTATATGAGTGATGATAGATCTCACTCGTTCGAGTATGTCCAACATTGTTTCAAGAATTTTTTTGAGTTCTTGCAGGAGCATGATATAGCACTGGGCCGACATCTCATTTGGTCAGATAATTGCACAGGTCAATTCAAGAATGCTCGTATGTTTTATTGGTTGAATAAAATGCATGTAGAGAGGGGTCTACCTCATATTTGGAGTTTTTTTGAAGCTGGACATGGGAAAGAGGAGCATGATGGAGCAAGTGCATGCAGAAAGAGAGCTCTAGTTAAGGAACAATTGAAGATTTCAAGAGAAAAATTCAGTGATGCACGTTCTATTGTTGATTGGTGTAGTTCAACATTGTCACAGGGAGGGACACTTGATTCAAAAGTGTGCAGATTCTTTTGGTTGGTTGAGGAGGGTATGATGGGAGGCAGATTAGATTGTCACACAATCAAATATTCTTCAAAGATGCATTCATTTCGAAGCTCAAACGCAGGGACATGGACCATTTGGACACGATAGTTGGCTTGTTTTTGTCAGAGTTATATTTAGTGTGAGTGGGATCAATGCGAGTCAAGTGAGTGGGTGGATACATGGGTTCCACAATATCTAACTCCTTTATCTCAAACAATATCCATGACAAATGACACAATGGAAAGTTCAGTTGATTACAACCGACTTTCAAATCTACTACAACCAGGACATGTTTTTGCAGTTGTTGCACCGTAGGGGAATGAAGAGAGATCAGACTATTGGTTGGCTTGATGTGTGTAGGTAAAGCATAAGCTAACACAACCGATGGAAGATGATGATGGTTTCGTGTATCCTACAGGTTTAGTTGTGGTTGCAGAAACTTGGTTGCGAACATACATGATTAGAAAGAAGGGAATACCTACATTTGAAGACTATGAGAAACACAAAACCATTCTCATGTATTCGCACCTTGTTATAGCAACAAATGTTAAGTTGTTGAAGCATCATGCTAGACCAAAGATAAAACAACTATGGACACTTAGTGGTGCTGATCATGAAGCAATATTGGATACTCTTAAGCAAAGAGATGACCCTTTAGGCACACTTGAATAAAATTTTCAAGAATGGAAGGTATAATGCTTACATTCATTATGCTTAA
The DNA here is from genome assembly GCA_007258455.2 of Sequoia sempervirens. Lineage (NCBI taxonomy): Eukaryota > Viridiplantae > Streptophyta > Pinopsida > Cupressales > Cupressaceae > Sequoia > Sequoia sempervirens. The sequence goes on from VDFB02041419.1 coordinate 20,786, forward strand.
GTTCATTAGTGTTCTTTATTTAATACTGATATTTTGTATACTATTGCAATGCAGGTGTCTTTACTAGTGATATTTTGTATGCATTTTTGTGATATTTTTGGCACGATTGATCATGGATCTACTGCAACAATAGCCAACTCCGATCCTTTCAGAAAGGTATGCGACAAATTACAACAATATAGTTTGCATCACCAATTCATTATCATTTAGGTTGTTTAGATTAATATAGATTTGTTAGTCTAAGCATCTTTTCTATTGTGACAATATAGATTTCTCATTTTCCCACTTTTGTGATATTCTGGGGATGATTATAATGGATCTGCTGCAACAATAGCTAGTTTTGATCCTTTTGGAGAGGTATGCAACAAATTACAACAATATAGTTTGCATCACCAATTCATCACCATTCAGGTTGTTTAGATTAATATAGATCTATTAGTCTAAGCATCTTTTCTATTGTGACAATATAGATTTCTCATTTTCCCACTTTTGTGATATTCCTGGCACGAGTGATCATGGACCTACTGCAACAATAGCCAACTCTGATCCTTTCAGAGAGGTATGTGATAGATTACAAAAATATAGATTGGTTATTCTAAGCGTCTTTTATGGTTTGCATTACCATCTCATCATATTTTGTGTCATTTAGAATAATATAGATTAGTTATTCTAAGCTACCTTGATGGTTTGTATAGGTTCTTTTCAGTCCAGAACGTGAAAATACTACTATCATGGAAGACTGTGCCCTGAATCCCTCCAATAGGCAAATTTTGTAAAATTTGAATTTTCAAATGTGAAAATGTAAAAAGGTCATAACTGTGCATGGGCATAATCTATATCCAGTGATGTTTTTTGAAATATGTGTCAAATGTCTAGCATTGTATAAAGGGTATGTTCAAAATGTAAAGGGGTTTTTATTTTGGAAACTCATAGGTTGAATTAGCCATACATGTGTATGCTTTGTTACTGTTATTGGGACAATTCTGTAATAACTTTTTGTACTTAATCGAGCTACAACCGAAGGTTTTCTTCCTAGTTTTTTCTTGTCGGTATGCTCATTTGAACCAAGGTTTTGTAATATCTCCTATTTATATATAATAAATTATAGTGGCTTGCCACTTTTGCTCCTCAAATCCAACTTGGGTGCAACTTCATTTTTAGCAACTTTCATGAGGTTTTTAAGGAAATCAATGTTTCCAACCTTTCCACACCCTATAAACTCATCAAACATGTCTATTAGGACCTGCACAAGCTTGATCCAACCTTAAATCTTGCTGCCCCCATGTTTCATTGACATTAGCAAGTTGTAACCACCATTTTTCACCTAATTTCACTCATTTTTGCCATGCATGGCAACTCACCAACTCAAGTATAGACCTTTCTAGCTCTCTAAACCCACATAGTCACCTTATATAGTCCTAATAAAATATACCATGGCCATACCATCCAGCTACAAATCATACAATAGACGGTATGGCCTTTTAGCACTTTGGACTCTTGAGGGAAATCGCCGATCCAATGTAGCTCAGAGTGATTCAGTGTATTTGGGTGCAAAAGAAGACCATCCCTAGCGTAAACGTACCCATTCAGATGTGTTGGAATAGTCCATTTGGTCGTACAAGTTACAGAATGAAAGTTGCACCACTTTGTAACTTTACACTGCTTGAATCTGACGACTTTTCCCTCAATTGAAAACTTGCCACCACGGGAAAACGCCTCCGAGATAGCAAAAATTGAGAGAGGTTATTGTAGATGGGATAAACATGATTCCATAGCCTCAAATAGAGAGTCTATAAATGTCATGATTTTTGAGAAATAGCCCTTCAAAGATTGCTGCCTTGTAGCACTTTGGACTCTTAAGGGAAATTGTCGGTCCAGTGTAGCTCGAGGTGATTTGGCGTATTTGGGTGCAAAAGAGGACCATACCTATAGTAAATGTACCCATTCGGACGTGTTGGAACAATCCGTTTGGTCGTACGAGTTGCTGAATGAAAGTTGCACCAGTTTGCAACTTTACATTGCTTGCATCTGACAACTTTTCCCTCAACTGAAAACTTGCCACCATGGGAAAACGCCTTTGAGATAGCAAAAACTAAGAGAGGTTATTGTAGATGGGCCGAACACGATCCCATAGCCTTAAACAAAGAGTATGTAAACATCACGATTTCTGAGAAATAGCCCTTCAAAGGTTGCTGCATTTCAACACTTTGGACTCTTAAGGGAAATCGTCGGTCCAGTGTAGCTCAGAGTGATTCGGCGTATTTGGGTATTTGGGTGCAAAAGAGGACCATCCCTAGCGTAAACGTACCCATCCAGACACGTTGGAACAGTCCGTTTGGTCATACGAGTTGTTGAATGAAAGTTGCACCACTTTGCAATTTTTCACTGCTTGCATCTGACAACTTTTCCCTCAACTAAAAACTTGCCACCATGGGAAAACGCCTCCGAGATAGAAAAAACCAAGAGAGGTTATTGTAGATGGGCCAAACACGATCCCATAGCCTCAAACAGAGAGTCTATAAATGTCATGGTTTCCGAGAAATAGCCCTTCAAAGATTGCTACCTTTTAGCACTTTGGACTGTTAAGGGAAATCGCTAGTCCAGTGTAGCTCGGAGTGATTCGAAATATTTGGGTGCAAAAGAGGACCATCCCTACCGTAAATGTACCCATTCAGACATGTTGGAATAGTCCATTTGGTCGTACGAGTTGTTGAATGAAAGTTGCACCACTTTGTAACTTTACACTACTTGCATCTGACAACTTTTCCCTCAACTAAAAAATTGCTACCACGGGAAAATGCCTCCAAGATAGAAAAAAATGAGAGAGGTTATTGTAGAGGGGCCCAACATGATCTTGTAGCCTCAAACAAAAAGTTTGTAGGCATCACAGTTTCCTAGAAACAGTCCGTCAAAGATTGCTGCTCTTTTGCACTTTTGACTCTTAAGGGATTTCATCGATTGAACTTAGCTCGAACTGCTTTGGCCTGTTTGGGTGCAAAAGGGGACCATACCTAACCTAAACATAACCATCCAGATGTGATGGAATAGTCGGTTAGGTCATACGAGTTGTAGAACAAGATTTATTTATGCACTTACAAGTAGTTTTCAGCCTCCAACCGAACTCCAATGCTGATTTTCATGTGAAAAAAAGCCATGAGACCATAGCTTATTGCTTTATTTTTAATGGAAACTAGTGGGTAGAAGAGTTAACTTCTTCACAGATTTAGCATTTGAGATTGCAAGAAGACATCAAAATGGCTAGTGTACTAAATAAATTCTTATGATTGAACTGAAGAATGCTGATAACTCTACTCAGTTGGCTTCCTTTTTCAAAATCATAGAAATTGAACCTTGGCATCAATAGAATTTTTATATCAAGCTACCAAAATTCAATTTTCAACAATGAATATTTATCATGCATGTTTTTCTGAAGAATCAATAAGATCATATTGAGTTACTTTGCAAAAATTGTGGTTTCTATAGAAAAAATTTGTGTTTTCTCCATTGTTTGACTCCTACACAACAAGTAAATGGCTGCATAGCATGTGGAATGAGGGGGTAGCAGGATTGAGACCCCTTTAAAGTTGGTTTGAGTGCTTTCTTTTCATTTTTTGTGAGTTTTGTGCAAAGTTTTCTCAAGTCGGGTAGTGAACCCAAATTTTGCATTTTGAGTAAATTATGAATTATTGAAGCCCTCCACCTACTATACCTTTCATGTGGCTCGATGGAGAGGTTGTGTACAATATGATTTGAATGTGTGCAGGTCCATTTAAGAAAGGGGAAATGATTTGTGAGTCTTGGAGTTGCTGTCCTCAGCAAATCATTGCTTAAATTACATGAAAATGGAGCTTTTAGCCTAGGGTTTGTTAAAATCAATGAGAGTGGGGGAATTTCTTTAACGTTGAAGCATATTGGGGTAATAATAGAGGTTTCTGAGTCGGTGGCATGGTCAAGGGAGTTGTGCAAGTGGGACTTTCAATAAACCCTATGCATTTGCATGGTAAACATATAGTTTCATGGGACAACCTGCTAAAGGACCTGTAGGTGCAGAACAATCTTAGAATTTGTTGTTTTAGGCTTTTAGCCATAACAACAAGCTAGTGAATTGTTTGATAAAAAGCTTTGGTACACATGTATGAAAATATGGTAGCATAGACAAGGCAGCGAACTGTTTGAAAAAATGCCTCAAAGACATGTGGTCTCATAAAATTCCATGACAAGCAAATGCAATTGATAGCTGCTTCTAGTTATTAGTTATGTAATGTGAAGTAATTGCATAACTACTTAGGTTGACTTTGTAAAAACTATATTGTAATTGAAATTTTTTCATCTATCAACATCTAGTTGTTATTTATGCAATGGGAAGTAATGTTTTGATTTTGAAAGATGTGCAATGCAATGTAATCAATGATATGAATATAAACCACATAATACAACCATTCTTTTTTCTACTATTGTACATTGATATTTAACCATTTCTCACTTGATTAAATTTTCAAAGAGTTTAATCATGCACATGAGGAAGAAATTAAATTTCGATTGTCAACTTCTATATATCAAATTATCCAATAATCTTGAGTGTATCTCCATATACAAAAATGGCATCAATGACAACTCAAACAAAGTTTTACAAAATGTGGCATATGCCATCTCGATGTCTATTCAAAATTTACATGCCAAAATGTCTATCTCATCCTAAAATATTGGTGGATCATCAAAATGGAGCCTCTTTGAAGCACTCGTTGGCTCTGAAGGTAGCTGCACAAGAAAAATTCAAATCACAATTGAGATTAGTTATACTATATGATTTAAAATTGAATAATTAACATCAAAATCAATATACATTGAATTACAATTGAACTCTAAAATTGAAATCTTGATTACCTGAAATATCCATCTCTTGAAAGGATCAAGAGTCCTATGCCTTTCAAAGAACCAACCAAACCAAATTTTGTAATGTTAATCTATATATATGAACAAAAACATAAAATTGATCCAAGTTAGCATACAATTGTCAGTAATAGGAACATATAAATACCAAACACAAAATAAAATAAACACATACCTCTTTAGGATGATCTTTTTCTTTATCTTGATTAGGTGTTTTGACACCTTCTCCTTGAGGTGTTTCAACACCTACTCCTTGAGGTGTTCCAATACCTACTCCTTCAGGCATTGTGGCAATTGTCAACAATGACGTATAGCTCATAACTACTTGTACATAAAAATGGAAAGTGCATATGAAACTACCAATCTATGTCAATGTATGTATAATCAATAGAAGATCTTAAAAATATTAAGTCAATCAAATTTGAGTTCAATTACCTTCCCCTTATCTAACATTGCAATTCCATAGTCTAGACAAGGCTGCACCTCACTCGCACTAGGTATTTCCTACAAGAGGAAAATAAGATAAACATATAAGTTATTATATAATTTCATTAATGACAATTCAAATGACAAGCAAGTATATAATAAAAAAATGTAAACGAGTGAGTGCGAAAATATATACTGTGTGCGTGTCAAGGAAAAATGAAATGGCTCTAAGGGTGCTATCACCCATCTGTGAGAGCTCCTCCTCAGACATCAATTGTTAAATAAACCATGCAAATAAATATTAGTACTTTATACTATCTCTTATTAATATTCATTTAAAAACAAATGCAAGCTATGAATTTACAACTTAAATCTTACCTATGTCACTATTCCAATGTCCCCTTCTCTAGTAGGAGAGGACTCTATGGGGTGTGCTCCACTCCCCTGTGTCTGATCTATAATTTCCACATCATGTAGGTCATAATCAGAAGTGTCCAAGGGATGCTAGACGGGATGTACAAGAGGACCCAAGCATATTTGGTGGCACATAGAGCAAGTATGTGGCACACAAATATGTGGACCTGACGAGGATGACACAACAACACTCATGCCATTGCCAACATCACCAAAACGTGGCCGAGCTACTGTAGAAGCATGCGAAACCAAAATACCACTCAAAGAGTGAATAGCTTGGATAGTTTGTGTGGCAAAATCCTACATAATATCTGGATGATAAACTGGAGGTGGCAGAGGAAGGGGAGGAGGTGGAACATATGGGTGTGGACTACTCTAAGTGCCCCTAGTCTATCCTGGGAATACCTCCACCAATGCACTGGAAGGGTTTAATGTTAAAGTAATTGACATGATGCCCTAACACAAAATCAACATATAATTTTTTAATAAAGTAAAATGGTATATCACAAGTGTTGTTCAGTGGTTTATCAAAAACCATACACCAACGATCCCAAAAGTTATCTACAATGTCCCTATGTGTGCACCATTTTATAGAAAGTTTTGGTTTATTAACATTAACTAAAAAACCAGTACGGGGGTTAACAAATAAAGAGGCTATTTGGGATTTGGTTATTCTGAGATCTTTCACATCATCATAAGACAATCCACATGTGTAATATTCCCTCATGTCTTCTCGCCACAAATGAAAGGAATTATGTTGGGTGGAGAGGGTTTCTATATTTTTAATTATTTCCTTCAATGTCTTTGACATCTTGGATAATCAAGGGATTCTCATATAAAAATCAGAAATGCCCCTCAATTGCTACAATTTTTCACCAATTAACTCTTAAATTGATGGCTAGGGAGGTGGTGGAGCATTTGGCATTTGTGCATTTTCATTCTCAGTTGGTGGATCGTTTGGAATTTGTGCATTTTCATTCTCAGTTGGTGGATCATTTGGAATTTATGCATTTTCATTCTCAACAGCCATAATGCCTAATTAAAGTTAAAAACTAATTAATCTAATTGAAATTAGACAATATAAATGAAAATATTATAAAAATACCCTAGTTTTAAAAAAAATCCAAAAAAAAACCTACTTTTTAACAAAAATCTATAAGATTCTCTAATTTTTAATAAAAATACATAAACAACACTATTTTTTAAACAAAATCTATAAAAAACATTCATTTTTAATCAAAATCCATTCTAAACTCAAAATTTTCATTAAAATCAATCAAAAACCCTATTTTGAAAAAAATCCATAAAAAACTAACTAAAATTATACAAATATAATTCAAAATTCGATTAAAGCAAAAAAAATCCAAAAAATAACCTTTCAAATTGGATATACTCTAAATCGGATATCTGATATGTGAAAATCGTCCTCAATGTGTGCTCGCGGCCTCTGCAAATGCTAAATGATTTTAACAGCCCGATATATATATATGTGTGTGTGTGTGTGTGTGTGTGTGTGTGTGTGTGTGTGTGTGTGTGTGTGTGTGTGTGTGTATGTGTGTGTGTGCCTCAAATCAAATATCCGATATGGAGATCTTGGTTTGGGCATTGCTTTGGAGCAATGTACTGACACCCAAGCCACAAAAAAGTCAACTCGGCATTTTTGCGTTTTTGGGTTGATGAAAAATGTAATTTTTTTCCCATTGCCACTTTTTGGCCCATCATGGTCTTGCACATACCCGCAAATTGGAAATAACTCAAGGATTTAATGTTTAAATAAAAAAAATCAACTTAAATCATTCATAATATCATCCATACACAAAATTTTGAGAAGGCGAACTCACTGATTTTTATTGATAAAAGGAGTTTATGCTTGTACAATATTGAAAATACTAAAAAATAAACTAAGCTTTTGCTCTATCTTCTCAAAGATGAGTTATAATGCATCTCTTTTGCATAAAGCAAAAAGAGGAATGAAAGAACTGGTTCTAAAAGAGTTGAAAACTTTTCTTTATAGAAAGCCACCTCAGATAACTAAAGCTGAAAGAGGCTACACCTCATAGAAGATGTTGAACATGCATGCAGAGTTGAACTAGATGTGAACTCTGGAATTGAGAGTTGACTCAAACTCTTTGACTTGTGCATACTCCATGAAGTGTGCTTCAATTGAACTTGAATTGAACCTCCAAGAAAATCATGAAGATGACTAAAAAAGTTGAGTTTAAACCCCTTGCATGAGATATTCAATTTGCTAAGCATATAAGGCAAAAAATCTATATTTTAGGGACCCAAAATTCACCAAAATGCATAACTTTAGGCTCAAACTCCCCCTAAATTTAGTTGCATCCATGTAGACTTGTTAAGTAGGCCTAAACTGCCCCAAATTGCCACTAAATTGAGCATAATAGGACATTAACTTGTGAAAGCTTAAGAAACTCATACATGATGATGGTTGGGTGAGTCATTGGTAGATAATTTAAGCCTTCAAGGGTTTACATCTACTTGATGAGGACTATCCCTTTGAAGGTCATTATGCTTTGTAATTTAGCTTTACTGAATTTGATTGGAAGACACTCAAACTATTAACTAACCCTCATCCTCTGTCATCTTTTGTAATCTTAACAAAACTATGCATTCATTGTCATTTTCCACTATTTTGATGTGATTTCCCTTAATTAGATTACATCTTTATGTATTGACACCTCACCTTGTCAAAAAACTATGATCATAGGTTTGCATCATGCTTACTTGGCACTGTGACTGTATTTTACTACTCATAGGTTTGCAAGTTGATGATACTTTGAATTATAATGCATCGTGGTATCACTATCATTTCATGCTATCATAGTTCATAGCAGGATGATTGCCCATTCACAGTCAACTACCCTTGCACTTGCACTTTGACTATTCTCTCTTTGCCTTTTAGACTTGTGAGCCGTCCTCCTTAGCATTGCACCATAATCATACTAGTGTTTTCATTGTCTGCTTATGCTTCCATGGACATGACATTGCCCCTCTATTATGTTCATAATCTTAAAAACCCTAGGCACCTTACAAAGACTACTTTATATGCATTTTAGAGTTTGATACATTATCCTTATCATCCTCAATTTTGTTGAACAATCACTATCATATGTTATGGATTTCTTTATACTATGCCCTTTGCTTTATTAGAGCTTGATTTATTTCTTCTCTAGTAATGTACCCACTATCCATTCATAATGAGTGTCATTTCCTTCAAGAAAAAGCTCTTCATCTGCACCCTTATGAAGGTCCCCTCCTTGCTTTTAAGCACTGTTCTCTCCATTCTTTTTCCAACATGATGGTTGTCAAAAAGTGCTTGAGTTTTTTGAATAAACATTGAATCTAATCTCTTCATTCTATGTTTGGAATTAATACCAATTAAAATGTATCACACATATAGAAAAGATAGTATGCAAATTAGTATGCCTATCACTACCTATCTCCTTTGGTCAACTTCCCGACGCTGTTATCCAATGTTTCCTAGGCCATTACTGTTAGGATATTGTCACAGTGTTTTCATGCATACGATACCTCTGCCTCCCTAAGGCTTAGCAACCCCCCTTATGGCATGTCCCTATATCAATCATTGAAAAATAGGTCAACATTTGATAGCCTTAACCTATTGTCTCTCTATCTTGCTTCCTACATAGTCACTGTTTCTTTAAGAAAATACCATGAAATCTTGTCTTATGAACCTTCAAACCACTGTAGTCCAGCAAGCTAACTACCTCCTTAATGCATGGAGAAAAAGATGATGGGACTGCCACAAACTAAGACTTACATTAAACATTATGAAGAATGTCTTGATTTCTTTCTATTACTACGAAGTCCCTGCTCTTTGCATATACATATGCCATTGTTGAATGATTTGTCACTATCTTTCTACTCTTATGATTGTATTCATGCTTTATCTTGATGCACACTGTAATGTTTGTCCATTCAAATGACCCTAACTTAGGTTTTGATCACACTCATATTTTTGAAGATAAGTCAATCTCTTTTGTAACTTAGTTAGTCCCTTTGGATTTCCAAAGATGAAAACACACCCTTAAGATGTTATTGCTCAGTATTAAACACAATCCCCTCAATGACATTACTATACAATCCCTTCATTGATTGTTTCTCATAGTAATGACTGTGTTTTTTCTATTTAAATTTCCATACTTCCCTTAACATTTACTAGTATCATAATAAATTGCTTCAACTTTATTTATTGATAAAATAACATGTAAATTTGATGCATGTTTAAACTATCTCACAACCTCCATGTTTAGTAGATGAAGTCCATGTCTACCATCAATAAGAAATATAGCCATGTGAGAACTTCCAAATACATTTGTTGTCAATCTGGAAGTTCTTGCAAGAACACTTCCTGAAGTTGTTGCCATCTCAAGACCTGTTAAATAAAGTTGATTTCCCTACATTTTTCCTTCCAATGAGAACTATGGTTGGAAGCATCTTAACCTCAACCCTCTCAAATTCAGGCATTAAATCAGATCAATCAAGATGTCAATCAACTGTCTTGCTATTTACATCATGATGCATCCCTTCTTCTATTTTTGCATCAAGAGTTGCATCTGTACACTTGGGTCTTATGGAACAACTCAAAAACTCCTAGCTTTTGACCTTTTGTGTGCAAACCTATTCCTTTGTAAAGTGCACGATGATGTAGAAAAGGCTAATCACCTTGTCTATGATAAGGTTCATAAATGCATAATGGTTGCCCAATTCTTTCTAGCTCACCATCATCTATTTCACTTTTCCCTTCCCTACTAGTTGTTGCATGTTTAAGCTATCATTTGTACCACTGTCTTATTGCACGTAACCTTTAACTTGACCTTTATGAGTTTTCACTATCATTGCCATCCCATAATCTCACTCTAAATAACCCTCAAAATTTGTTATCTCATGATACATAGATTTCAACTCCTCAAATAAATAGAACTAAACAAACATATGGTAGTGACTCAAAGCATACCCAAATTTATGTAAAATGAAAGGTTACAAATGCATGAACTTGGGAGTTATTTGATGCACCTATCAAATGAGGTGACATGCAAGTTCTGAAACCTAGAAGCATGTGGAAAAAACTCCATGAAAACACTTCAGATCTGGAAATGTAGATGATTTATCCCTTTATTTCATGCTTAGAAGACTCTCAGATAGACTCCTCTAATGTCATGATGTAGCCTCCTTGAGTTCACTTCTAGCAGAGATAGGAACCCTAAAAGCTCATGCAACGTAATGCTTTATTGTTGAAGAGTTGTTTTCCTTGTATTCTTGGCACCTAGACTTAGAGTCCTCTGGTTTTAATTTTCACGTAACTCAAACTTCCTTCTAACTTCGAGTGGAAAGGCTTCCTTCATTTACTTTTTTCATAACTCATTTGATTGAACTTCAAATAAGATCAAAATATTATTTAAAGAAACTATTTAAATAATATTAAAGATTTTAATAAAAATGTACTAGAAGAAGTAAGAAAGAAATACAAGGAAATTATATATTATATCTATTACTATATGTAATCGAATATTAACATTATTTGAAAGATGAGATCAATATTAATAAATAAATAAATATTATAAATTTGAGCATAAATATAGTTAAATTCTTAAATAAATTAAATTTCAAAAATGAAAATCTTGGTAAGCTAGATGTTAAAATTGTTAAAGCTATTTTATAACTTTATTAAAATTTCAAGTAAAACCAAACTTAAAAAGTCAATTCGTAACTTAATTATTCAAAATAAATACTAAAAATCAACTGGATGTAATTCTTAAAAAAAAGATCTAACATAATACATATATAATTACTATTAACTTAATCTATAATCAAATTTTTCATCATTTATAAAACTAAAAACATCTATTCTTTTGACTAATATAATATTTATTATGGTACAAAATCTAATAATTACTATAAATTCAACTTAATTATATAAATGAGTGAATGAATAAATTATTAATTATTTTGTTACACATGACTATGTTTTATTCTCTGTAATTAAGTTTTGATTTAAATAGGTAGGTTTAAAAAATCCATAATCTACTATAAATTAGAGCTTCCCACGAAACATAAAACCTAACTCTATCTCTTTCTCTTTATTTCTTTCTACTCCTTATCTATCTCTCATGATACATAGATTTCAACTCCTCAAATAAAAATAACTAAATAGACATATGCTAGTGACTCAAAGCAGACCCAAATTTTATGTAAAATGAAAGGTTAAAAATGCATGAACTCGAGAGTTATTCAATGCACCTGTCAAATGAGGTGATGTATGCAAGTTAGTTAATTTTTTCTCTATCTCTCTTTCCCTTTGTATGATTTGTTTTTCTCTCTCGCATGCTTTATCTCTCTTTATCTATTCCTCTCCCTTTCAATCTTTGTCTCCATCTATAACTCTCACTTTCTATATATATCTCTATCCCTCTTTATCTAACTCTATCTCTATCTCTTTCTTTCTTTCTACTCCTTATCTATCTCTCTAAATCACTCTCTTTCTCTATTGTTTGAGTTTCTCTATATAGAATTCTCCCCCCTCTATATCTCTTTCTTTTTCCTCCTCTCTTCCCTTGCTATCTCTCCCAAGATCACTTAAGCTATTATATTTTTTATGTTAATTTGCAATAATTTATGTTTATATTCAATAAGTTTAATTATAGAATATAATAATGAATATAAATATAATTATATTGTATACAATTTAATTTTTATTATATAAAATACTTTATATTATTTTGATATGTTAATTTAATTCATACTTTATGAAAATACATTAATTGTTAATTATAATATTGTATGTATATTTAATAAGTTTATTATAGAATATAATCTATTTGTGTTATATAAAATATAAATTATATTTATATTTAATAATTTCTAATGTAAAATATAATATATAATAAATTCATATAATTCTTTTAGAATATTAAAAATAAAATTTTCCATGGTCTAACTATAGCTAGAGAGGAAGGACTTAGACGTGGCAGTAAAGATATTCTATAAACAGTAAATAGTATTGTATAACTAAATGGCCGTTTCAAATTCAAAAAAGCTGAGAGCCGTTTGAAATTCAAAATTAACGACGATAACTGGGCAAGGACAGGCTGAGGTGGTTGACCTCCTTACCTGTAATCGATGATGTGTTTTTACTTTCATTCTTTCTAGATTTAGATTTAGGTAGCATTTGATGGGTTTCTTGCATTGAAAAGAGATGTTATCAATGCATTACAGAATTGGATTGCGCTACTGTGAGGAAACATGCCCAGTCTTCAAAGTGTAGCGCTCCACCTCTAGGTGAATGGGTTCTGTGCGACAGAGATGAAAAGCTTTTGATCTTGAGTTCATGTCGTTGTCTCTGAAACAAGGACTGAGAGGGGCTAATGACGGCGTAGAGATTGATTGATCTTGAAATAACGACGACACCAATGTCGCTTGTTTGACTCCTGTAGAGAGTATTCGACAATGCGTTGAAGCCTAGCGATGTGAAGAAGCTGAGTCGGCTAGTGACGATTTCCCCTAAATCTGACGGGTAAATTGAAATCTACTTTCTTCAATATTTTTTCTATGGACCGCCGCTATTGACATGGAAAGAGAATAGCTCAAGAAGTTAAGGTCCAAGGGAA